>WTSP01001527.1:26991-37030 GCA_025331215.1 Actenoides lindsayi | reverse complement strand
CCCTGCTCTGGGTGCCCCTGCTGGATGGAGCAGGGGGGTGGCACCAGATCAGCTCCAGAGCTCCCTGCCAACCCCACCACGCTGGGATTCTCTGAAGTTTGTACAGGGGGAACCCAGTCTCAGTGGAGCGGGTTTCCCCCCTTACCAAAACCGGGTCCTTTTCCCAGCATCCCCATTAAACTCCCCCCATGGCCCAGCTCCCACTGCCCCACAGCAGCACCGTGAACTCCCCATCGAGCCCCTGCTCGCTCTGCTTGGCGTGGGCTCGGTGCTGTGGGACTCTCCTGGCAGGCGAGATGCAGCAGACAGCTGGTCAAACAAATGTTTTCAGGGTCTGTGTGTTGGGACTTCAAGCTGTGCTGGCTGGTGGGGTAGGATTTTCTGAAGTGTAGCATACTGCACAAACTTTCTCTTTTTTTTTTTTTTTTTTTCCCCCCGCTAAGAGGGTGGATTCTGCAAACATAACTGAAATACTGTTCTGGGCTCCAGGATTCTTTTGGGTTTCCAGCCAGAGCTGCCTTTGTGTGCTATTTGCTTGTGCAGGCCTGTAAGTGCCACTCCTCAAGCACCTGATCTCAGCAAAGAGAGGGTGGATCTGTACAAATACCACCCTAGGGCTAGTTGCAGGAAGGAATGGTGTAGTAGAGTCCATTGTCATGGTGATCTGGTGGAAAACATCTAATTGGTATTGGTTAGGTCATCAGGAGATCAGTGAACAATTCTTATTCAGTCCCAGCTATGGAGGTTAGAGACTGGGCCTGGGATTCATTTAGAGGTCACGTAGCCAAAACAGTCCTTGCTTTCCTGTGCAAACTGTACTGCTGAGGTAGAAAAACTGTGTTTGGAGGTTTATAGCATTTTTTTTTTTTTTTATTCAGGAAATTTGATTGACTGTTCTTATGTCTTGGCTCCAGGCAGGGGTAGTACAGATCAGGAAGTCCTAGGAAAGTTGTGTTCATTCGCTCGTCTCATCCTGTCCGCTCTAAAACTCAGGGACCTGCCTTTCCAGGCTGACAGTTTGGGTTGGTTTTGTTGGTTTTGGGTTTTGGGTGTTTTTTCACGCTGACGAAGAAATCGGCTTTAGAAACCTTTATTCTACAAAAGGCAGCGGACACAAAGCACGTGTTTTAAAAAACAGGAAAGGGAAAGCAAAAATGAAAGTGCAGCCTTGAACTGTGAGTGCTGGTAGCACTGCCCGGTATTAGTGCATCCACATGGATTAATTGAAACGCGTTAAGTGTGAATTAACAGCCTGTAGTGTTTGGGGAGACCTTGTTAGATGTGAAAGAAGCAGCATTTCTCGGGAATATTTAAATGTCGAGCCTGAATTTACCTTGTTATGCAAGATTTTGACTTGAAACTACTACCTGCTGTGGGGGAAAGCTGCTTTAGATTGAGGATTCATCTTGCTTAATGATTCTTCCCCCTTTCTATTCTGTCCTCCGGCCACGGAAGATACGTCAGCGTAAAACTGACTTCTCCTTGGGTTTGTTCTTTGGGGAACAGCCGTCGGTTTGAGAGGGCAGCAGGAATCCTGCTGAAAGCCAGAACCCAACTGTGGGGTTTAGCACCCGCGAAGAGAGAGACGAGTTTTTTTTTCTTCTGGCGTTTTAGGGGAAGCTCTGACCCGTTCCCGTGTGTAGCCGGACGATGTACATGGTGTGTCCCAACTTGCTTTGCAGCCTTCAAGCCCGATGGATCAGATGGGGAAGATGAGGCCTCAGCCGTACGGAGGGAACAACCCCTACACGCAACAACAGGGACCTCAGGCCGGGCCGCAGCAAGGACATGGTTACCCAGGACAGCCCTACGGGCCACAGGCTCCCCAGAGATATCCCATGGGAATGCAAAGCAGGACGCAAAGTACGATGGGCGGCATCTCATATGCACAGCAGGTAGAGCACCCAACCTTCTCCGGTGTCTGTTTGCAGCGGGGCCCAGGCAGAAGAGCTGCAAAGGATTGGTGGCTTCTGGAGGGGTCACCTTCAGCCGGGTTGGAATTGGTCGCTTCGGTCAAATTGGGTTTTCTTAAGGGCTGTGTGGATCCAGGTGTGATCGGGGTGTGAGGACCTGGGGAATCCTTGCTTCCGAGAGAGGAGGCGGTAGAGCGGGGAATCAAACAAGGGAAAAAGAAATAGCGAGGGGAGTACGGTGTTCCTTCCGCTGTGGTCTGTTAAAGACACAGTTGTTTTGCACAGAAGAAAGGATTTCGGGTCAGTTTTGGCTCCTTGCATGACCCAAGTGGCTCCTGCTGGACCATTTGTAGGATTCAAAAGGCCGCCTTCTATTTTCATTGGTTTGTTTTTTTTTGAACAAGCAGTCTTCCTTTCAGTGTTATTGTCATTGAAGGGTGGCCAGATAGGGATGCCTAAAAACTTAGCAACTGTTCCTATTAACATTTTACCACCAAGAATAATGTCATTTCCAAGTGACTTTGGCTGTTGTCTGGGAAGTACCTAGGGAGAGGCATTTCCAGTACGTTCCCAGTTAACTTCTCTGCACAGATCTCTGAATTTGTTCTTCTTGAGCATAATCTTTGTGTGTGTATGTAAAATACCTTCCTAACTGGTATAACTCTTACCTCCTTCTCCTGTAGATTCCTCCTTATGGACAGCAGGGCCCCAGTGCATATGGGCAGCAAAGCCAGACTCCATATTACAACCAGCAAAGCCCTCATCCCCAGCAGCAGCAGCCTCCATATTCTCAGCAGCCTCCATCCCAGGCCCCTCACTCTCAGCCTTCTTATCAACAGCAGCAACAGCCTCAGTCCCAACCTCCCCAACTTCAGACATCGCAGCCCGCGTATTCCCAGCAGCAGTCCCAGCCGCCTCATCAGCAGTCCCCGACTCCGTACCCCCAGCAGCAGTCCACAGCCCAGCAACACCAACAGAGTCAGCCTCCCTACTCCCAGCAGCAGTCCCAGTCACCCTACCAGCAGCAGCAGCAAACCCAGCAGACGGCTTCCTCGGCTCTTTCGCAGCAGTCATCTTCGTACCCTCAGTCGCAGCCGCAGCAGCAGCAGCAGGCAGCCTACTCCCAGCAACGCTTCCCCCCTCCTCAGGTAGGCTGCTCTCCTGCTTTCTTTCAATCCAGCAGTGGGTTTTAAAAGAAATTTTAGGCAAATCCTTTTCTTTGAGCCTTAAATTGGGTTGAGCCACACTTCAGCGAGCCGGAATGATTATGGTCACGGATTCGCTGCCTTCTCTGTCGTGCTCAGGTTTGTGCCTCTTTGGTGGTAACGGGCTGAGCCGCGTTAACACCGTAGTTTTGAAGACCAGTGTTGAGTAAATGCCTCTGGTTTGGCAGTCCCAGTCTAGAGGATTTCCTAACGGAACGGTTTGCACGCTGCGGCCCGCGGGAGTTCTCCAGGTGGTCTCCAGAGCTGCTTGGTTCAGCACAATAACAGAAGGGGGTTTGCGGAGCGACACGATGGGCGGTGACAGAAAGAGTTTGCTCTTAAATGTAAAACGTGGCTTTAGGGTGGAGAAAGCAAGCAGCGAGCGCGTGGAATTGAAGATGAAATCGTGAACAATCAGGGATCGAATCTATTGATCGATTTCTTTTCAGAAATCGTATTTCCGTTCAGCAAGGCTTAATAAGATTTTAGCAGTTGTACGAAAAGCGAGCCCGGGACCTTGCAGCAAACCTTGCGATGCATCGAAGGCAGCGTTCGAAAAGTTGAAAGATTGCGATTGACTTGCCTCGTTTGTGTAACGAAGCACTTGGAGCTTGATAAGATGTTAGAGGATCAAGAAATAGGCAGTCTCCCGGGACTGTCTTTATTCTCAGGATCAGTAATGAAGGGAAGGGGGAAGAGTTGACTGTTCTGTCGTCGCGTTTGGGACGAGTTCTCCCCGCGCTGTCCTCCCGCAGAGCAGTGGGTGCGCTGGCCCCGGCGCTTTGCCGCCTTATTTCCTGTTTTGGGCAAATGTCACTGAAAGTACATAATTCTTCCACAATATGAGAACGCACCAGAGTGATTCCAGCAGAGTCTTTATTTTATTCCCATTTGTTTTGTTTGATTTTTGTTTTTTTTTTTTGTTTTGTTTTTTTTTGGTGTCTCTTGATGTTTCAGGAGTTATCTCAAGACTCATTCGGGTCCCAGGCGTCATCTGCTCCCTCAATGGCTTCCAGTAAAGGGCAAGAAGAGATGAACTTGAATCTTCAGTCCAGACCTTCTAGCCTGCCGGTGAGTGGTGAGCTGCTCTGGAAGTGAATGGGGCGAGGGCAATCAGAAGCACAGCAGGATAAATTAGCACTGGTGCTATTCCACATGGAAATGGGAATGATGGAGGCTGCCTGTGCTTTTGACTAAGTCATTAGCTTCTGGCTTCCCACTGGAGATTAAATGTAATTTACAAAAGTAATGGATTTGAGAGTAAACTTTAACCCTAAATGCTCTGGTTCGCATGTTCTAGCTAAAAGATTAATTTCTTGTTGAGCTTTCTGTCTGCAGTGCCTGAAGTTCTGGCCTGCTGCTAGAGTAGACCCTGACCTGCAGGAGAAAGCATCTCATGTTCATTGTATTTTCTCCTTCCTTGGCCCACTGTAGCACTGGTGGTTAGCAGACCAGCATCATAGTTCCCTTCCTGTGGCGTTGGATCCTTACACTGCTGATTTAAGCTTCTTTGGTCCAATCTGACTGAACAGTTGGTGAAAAAGACGAGTTTATTAGTACCTGGAGTGAGGAAGATCAGTCACAGATAGCTCCTTCCTTGACAGATGGAGCATTATATTTTCTTTTGCATTCTAAATCTGCTTGCTGTACGTACAGTGAACGGTTGGGTATGAGATCACTTCCAGCAGGTTTTGGACTGGAATAGTTCAACTTTGAGTTAAAACTTCCTCAAGAAAACAGAGATGGACTAAAAGTTCAGAGCAGTTTGCACAAGTTGGCTGGTATGTCTGACTTGGAGGAAAAGTTTCGGGCTGCTGAGCTCTATTTTGCTGGTTACTTTCCTTGTAACCAATAGGAAGTGAGTGAGCTTTTAATTTTTCTATTTGGCCACTGACTAAGTCAGTTTTCTAAGCTCCAGTTGGACTGGTCAGAGGAGAGCGAGCTGTGTATGTAGCAAAGTTATTTTTGCTCTCAGCAATGAGAAGGGCTTTGTTGTGAGCCCCTTGAAATAATTCCTTTGGATTATGGGTACAAATTGTCACCCAAAATACAAAGTGGTTCTAGTTCTGACCACCTAATGGGAGTAGCTTTGGGTTGTTTCTCTTTTAATTTTTTTTTTCCCTTTTGGACCCCGATTACAACGATTTAATTTGTTCTGAGGCCTGGGGAGGGGGGGGGGGGAAATCCTTTTAAATAGCATGTTTCTTTCCACGCTGCCTCTCCACAAGTTCTTCCATGTGACCCATCTTCTGGCAAAGAATGTAGGAAAAGTGAAGCCACTGAAGTAATTGGAGAAATTGCTCTCGCTCCGAACGGTGGGAAGTCCTGTTCCGGAGCATTGTTGATGGAGCTTTCATGAATCCTTCCAATCAGTGCCCTCTGACTCAGATTATAGGAATTAGTTGCTCTGCTTAGCAGAAGTGGCTCCTTCTCGGCACCAAGTGGGAGTTTGTTTTATACCTTGTAGTTAAATGTATTTGGCCCCTTTCAAGTTTTGCCTTTTCCCAAGCGGTTCAAGAAAAGATCTCCCATCTCTGCTGTAAGAGAGAAGGGACCTAGAAACCAGGGGATTTTCATTCACTTGAAAACTTGTAAACGTCCACCAATTTCTGGTGTTTCAGAGGCTCGCTGAAGAGAAATCCAGGGTGCAAAAAAGGGGTTCAGTGTTTAGAATTGGACTGACTATAAAGCTTGTTTCTGTTTTAAACAATCTTGTTTCCTGGTTTTTATCATGAAATAATTGGCTTTTAAGAAATCAGGCTGTCTGCAGCTTACCCAGCTCTGGTGTATTTTGGGGCCTTCTCTTCCCTGGTAGGCAAAAATTAGGAAAAAAATAAAAGAAAAGGTGACTCCCTGCAGAAACTCACCCATATTCCTGTAGGTGTTTCCTCATTCCTTGTTAGGATCTTGTAGGACACAACCATCACCGCTGTCTGTAAACTGAGAAATGCATCAGGCAGTGATGCTGTGGAGTGGTTGGAAGGGAGGACCTCTGAGGTGCGTGGGAGCCAACTCTTCATTCCAGTGATAAATCTCTTGCACCAAGTTTGGCCTGGGGATGCTTAGAAACAAAAGAATTACGTGGAAGGGTGCTATTGATTGCTTTTTATCTTCCTTATATTGCTCAGTCTGTCTGGTTTAGAAAGTTTTATCCTTCTCGGGAGGGTTCCTCGATCCCTGTTTTGCCATTATGTATGACTTACACCAGCAGAGTTAGTTTGTGGGCTTCTAATTTTTTATTTATTTATTTATTTGTGGAGTTCCTAGCCCTTTGCCAAGCCTCAGTGGGCTCTGTGGAATAGCTCACTGGGTATCTTGGAATCAGGGCGAATCGTGCCATGCATCATCTTTAATTAAACAGAGAACAGCTCCAGCAGGAAACGGAGGTTGCTGCTTTTTAGGTGCTTAGGAAGTGTTAAATTTATGTACCCAGTGCCTTTTACACATTAATATTGCACAGCAGCTTTAATGTTGAAATCCTAAGCAATTAAAAGGGGGGATATTTCTTGGTCTGATCCTGTCAGCATTTCCTTTCAGGAGGAGGTGATCTCCTAGATGGTGACGTTGTCAAGTTGTTCAGCTCCTGTGCCCTTGTTAGGATCTACCTGAGTAATGTCACGTCGATTGTTCTGGGTGGGGGGTCTTCAAGATACCTTCCTGATAATGACTTTAGTGTCACTAACTAAACTTTCTCCTGACTAAGTTCCCATATTCAGACTTTTTCTAACAGCAGAAGAGTCAAATTACTGATTTCTCTAATGCTTTGTCTGCTCACCTCTGAGTATTAAAACGCCTGGCCTTCCATTTCTGCTTGTGGTAGAGGCTGTTGTAGCTGGAGTATTTCCTGGTTTGCTGTTCCCTTTCTGAAGGCTGCTCCTGCTGTGTTTTGGGGGAGAATGCTGCTGCTGACGTGAACTCACCGATGCCTCTTGCAGAGGAACACATCCACCCACGTGTCCTGGCTGATAACCTCACCCCTAGCAGCCTAGGTGAAGAATTTCTCTCAAGAATTCGCTGCTTCCCTGGGGAGTCTCTGTCAGGATTGCAGCTAAACTGAACTTAGGTTGGTTGTGTGTTGGGGAGAAGTGCAGGCTTTTGTGTCTGGGAGTATTAGAGGACTAGTAATCCTCAGTCTAAACCTCTTTCTGCCAGGAGATTCCCTAGTCTCTTTTCCTCAGCAAAGAATTCCTCCTGGCAAGTTGTATCCAGTTTATTCGGTGGCTTTACCTTTTGAGGCTTGAATTCTGAGTCTGTAGGAGTCAAATATTTCCAGCTATTAATTACCTTGTGCTTAGACGTGGAAGGTGCTGGTAGCAAGTCAAGGGAAAGCAGATAGGAGAGGGAAATCCATTTGGGTTTGGATTCCAAGTCAGTTCTGCTGCCACGTTCTCCCAAGTTTTCTGTTTGTCGGGAAGAGTTTTTGATCTCGTTACGGAACGTGCAGCAGATTGTTGCCTTGCCCCAGTCTCTGTCTTGTGGGCTGCCTTGGAGGAGTTGAGTGCAAGTTCCTGATGTCTCTGAGATGTGTGAGGAGTCGCCCAGGCTGCCTGTACCTTGCCAACCACCAAAGTTGGTTTCTGTGGCGTTGAGGCTTCCAGGTTGGCCACCAAAAGCCATTTATAAAGAAAAACTGGTTTGATACCAGTATGTACTGGCTTGTATTTGCTTTTTGCTGGACCTCCTGGGATTTCTTTGGTGAAGCTTTCCTATGTATGGAACCCTGAACTTTAGTGAGAGTTACTGTTTCCAGCAGTGCTTTGATGGAAAGGTTCTGCCTGGGATGTGACTTCTGACCAAGCCAGGACAGACAAACGCTGGTGAGACTTTGGAAGGCCTGAAATTACAAGGTTGTGTTTGAGATTTTCTTGCAGCAAATACATAATGAAGCTAACTGGGGAAGCTTGGACAGAAGTTTCAGGATTCCCACCCCAAAATGTCCTTTGTTTTGGTCAGTGCGCTGCGTAGCCCGAGGGAGAAACCCCATCCCCACTCTGGGCAACTTCTTTTCGTCTCGATGTGGAGTGGGAATCGTTTTGATCTCAGTATTTTGCGTTATTAGGAAACTGTTTTGCTTACTCAGCTGCGTTTCGCTTTGGTTCATCTCTGACTTCAGATCTGAAAAGTGTCTTGTCAATGGCGGAAAGGATTATAACCAACTGGAGAGAAATTCCTCATCTGTGTTTAAGTTTTGAACGTGTGTTCTGGTCTTGGGTCTTTGCTGACAAAATCCCAGCAAATGGGATTTACCAAAGTGAGGTTTTGTAGGGAGGGGAGAAAAACGAGGCTTGTGCAGAAAGAACCCTTCTGTGAACATCCCTGGCAGTTGGGGGGTGTTTTTTCTTTGATTACCTCTTCCTTTCTTAAGTAGTTTCTAAATCTGGACACTGGAGGTTGTCACAGAAACACCGTTTGGATTTTCTGCTCTTAGGAAGCGGTCATTGCAGCTTGTAGTCTGTAGGGACTTGAAGTGGAATAAAGTTGAGCTCTGTCAGCTGCGTCCCCTGACCTGGAAATAATCAATGCAACAGGCTAAAATGCAGCAAAAAAACCCTGCCTCACAGCTGCCATGGGTGGGAAGAGAGGTGCAACCCAGGAAATAAACATCTTCAAAATTCTTCGAGCTTAAAACTGATCATTTTTTGAGGGGGGTGGTGGGGAAAGAACCTTTACTAATTGAATCCACTGGTCACTTCAAGCTTTCTTTTTTATTTTCTTTTTTTTCCATATGGGACTTCCTGCTTCTGTTTGGTTTGTATTTGGCCTTTTGAGCTTGTCTTATTGCTTGCCTTAAGAGAGGGATTAGTGCTGTCTGCATTTCAAAGCGGGGTGGTTTCACGCTGTGGTGCTTGGGCATCCCAGGCGATATGCAGATAAACACTCCAGCTCTCAGAGGCTTCCCCCGTGGAGCCCAATACCTGAAAGAGAGATTGGTGCATTCCAGTTTACACCCATACGAAGGTTTCTATCCCAAGCTTTGCTGTTTCTCTCCCAAGTTATGGGGATTCACAACGTTTGTTATCCTAACTGAGGCTCCTCTGCTTAAGCTTTTCTCGGGGTGTGACTGTGGCTGTCATTTCTGTGGGGTTTCCTGAGAAGGCTGTGCCTTGTTTTATTATTATTTTTTTTTAGTTTGCTAATAGTGGAGAGCGTGGAATGCTGCTTGCAAAGCCCCCCTGATCTTCCAGCCACTCCAGTGACATGTAGGGCTTTGAATCTAGCTGATTTTTATGGTCCCAGCCCAAACCTTTCTACATCTCCCGCCTGTGACCTTCGCAGGGTTGCTCAGCTATTTGTCCGTGTGGCAATTTTCTCTCCTCCCACCCTTTCCTCCGGGTTTGGACCGAGCTAATCCGACCCAGTGCTGGGGAGGAACCTCCCCATGCAGGCTGCAGTGCCCGGGCTGCCTGGAGCCCTTCTGCTCCGAGCAGCTCGTCCCTCAGAGACCAGGCCGACGATGCCGCTCGGCGGGAGCCTGCGCCGTGCTCGAGGCCGAGCTCGTTTCCTGTTTCTATTCTGGTCGAGAGCAGCTCAGCTCTGCTTCCTGCCCGCACGCCTCGCACAGATTCCCCTAACCCCCAGCCTGGCCCTGCTTTAGCAGCAGTTTTGGTGACGGGCCCAACGGAAAGAGGCGACGGGTGACCCGGGAGGGTGGCAGGCCCGGCCCGGCCGGAGGACGGGCTCTTGTTGTTGTAGGCCCGGCCGGAGCGACGAGGCGGGTCGATGGTGAAGCAGGAAATTGCTGTAGGGTGACCAGTTCTGGTCTTGGATCCCGAACAATAGGCCGTGCTCCGCCACACGCGTCCCCCGCGCGGCCGCGGCCGCGACGTGCCGAGCCGCTCCTCACGAGGTGACCCTCCGCTTCTCAACGTGCTTTTGAGAAGCTCTTTGTCGCGGGGCAGGGAAAGCAGATTTTCACTTCCT
>WTSP01001527.1:14661-25258 GCA_025331215.1 Actenoides lindsayi | reverse complement strand
GGGTGACCCTGCTCTGGCAGGGGGCTTGGACTCGATGATCTCCAGAGCTCCCTTCCAACCCCACTATTCTGTGATTCTGTCACTCTTAATTGTTTCAAAGAGGCTGATAACAATATTAAAACCTGAATTGGCTTAAAACCCAAAGTGCAGGCCCGAGCAGGCCAGTGTTATTTATTATTGAATTATTATTTTGCTTATTATTTATTTATTACTGCATTATCTCTGACTCTTGCCTTTGCTACGTTTCTTTGCCCACCCTGACTCGTGGTGGCACCAGCACGTTCCGAGATGACTAAATGCTTTGGAGTCTAAATTGGACACTGGAAAGCTCCTTCCAGGGGAAGCACTGCTGGGGAACTGGAATATCCTTAATGCTGGCACTAAGAGGGTCCTTCCTGCCTCTTACGTGATTTAGCCTTTTATGTGATCTGGGGTTTGTCTTCAGACGGAAGTAGAATACTTAAAAACCTCTGGAAGGAAAACAAAAGCTCTTGAAATAAATGGGTTGTGGTCTGTCATCTGAGCCCGGCACTCATTTCTCACGAAGGCCTGACGTCAGCTCAGCTTTTCCGATCGATCCGATCGGCTCGTAGGTCCCCCCTGCATCCCCGGCACCCTCCGAGAGCATCCTTGGGTGCCGTGGTTTATTGTGCCTGGGTTGCTCTGTCCTTCTTTCCTGTGACTTGTTTTAGGGTCAGCGTTGCCGTTGAAGGTGGAGGTTTTGTCCTTTCCCGTGGTCATCGCTGGGTGGCCGGGTCAGCTTCCGCGTTAGCCGGGACGATGCTCCGTCGAGCCAAAGTTCAGCGTTCGGCCCCGCTGCTCGGACTGCTTCTTTGTCTCAACGTTTAAATATGAACCTGGGAATACTTCTGAGGAGCTCAGCGGCCTTCAAAGGGTTAAATGGGAACTCTACTGGAGAGTTTTGCTGCTGCATTTCCCAGGGCTCTGTGGAGGAGCTCAGCACCCAAGCGCTCCCCGAGTGGGAACGTTGGCCTCGCGCGCGGTGGGTTTTCCCTTCGGCGACATCTTGTTGGGTGAATGAATCATGTTACTCCATCTCTACTTTGTGCTGCAACTACAGCTTCTGAATCTCTCCTCTCCAGAGACTGAGAATAAGAATTTTATTTAGTGTTCGGAGGGGGAGCAAAACCCCTTTGCTACCCCCTCCCCCCCAATTTATTTTTTTTTATTATTATTATTTTTTTGTTTCTAATTTTATTTGGAGGGGGAAGAGAAGGAGGGGGTGGCACAGGGTAGGAGCAGGAGATGTGATTAAAGCTCCTACCGAGTAGATCTGTGGGAGTGGAGTATCGACCTCTGAAAAATCAATGGCTGCTGCGGTAGCAGCACCGGCTGTTTTGCAAGGTCTCCCGTTGCAGGAATGTAGTAAAGCCAGCAGCTCTGCCGTCTATCCTCCCCTCTTCTATTTATTTATTTATATTTTTTTTTTTTTGGTGTGTTTATTTTGTACCTGCTTTCTGCCAAACAACCGGGCTCACCTAGATTTACCGAGGGGGATGAGAACAGCGGCTTCTTTTTTTGCAATCGGAGTAAAATTTGGCGTGTGACAGGGAGCCCCTCCTCCCGCCAGCCTCCTTTCCAAATGCTCTCTTTTTTTTTTTTCCCCTGCAGTGCAGCTCGAGCCAGCAGCTTCTCCCAGTTTGTCTAAAGCCAGCCTGGAAGAAGGAGCTTTTCAGCTTCTTTTCTTTTTTTTTGAGCAAGGAAACTGCACGAATCTCTCTCGCACGTTCTAGTCCCCATCTTAGCTTTGTAATTGTCAGAGCTGATGCCTGAGAGGAGCTTAAACTCCTCGCGAGGGGAGGGAATATGGACTCCCATCGAGCAGAGGCTGCAGCCTCTGTCGTGTTCCTCTGCTGATATTTGTTTTAATGGGCAGGTGTTTTCCCTGGGAGTAGTAAAAGTCGAGCCCTTATTTCCTTTACCGAAGGACTGCTGGGATGAGTCAGTGGCACGTAACAGGACTCGAAGGTTTTTCCGCGTGCTTAGTTTTGTCACCAGGATCTTGGCTTCTTCTCCAGAAGAGCTTGCTGCAGAACCTGAGGACTGACTGGTTTCTGGCTGCTCACACGTGGTCCTTGCCCAGAGCAGAGGTTGAGCTTCCAGGGGCACGTCTGAGGGGCCAAACCCCGTGATTTCATTACAGAATTCAATCCCTTTGTTCCTGATCTTGTCCTGTTTTGAAGGGGGGATAGCAGAGAAGAGGCAAGGCCATGAATTTCAAAAGCTTTCATAAAGCACAGAAGTGTAGGGTGCAGCTCGTGTGGCCGTGACCTTCCTCCTGGGCATTCCCGGTTTTGTGCCAGGAGAAGCTCATCTTTCCCTGTTCAGCTAAACTAAACCAAACTTCTCAGTGCCTTGGAGAGTAAGAGGTAAAAGCTGCCTGGCTGTGGAGGGAAGCTGGGAATGGTCAAGACAGTAGATGAGAACTCCTTGTAGGTGAAAGGGATCAACTGGCTTTCTGCTGTAGCTTGGCTTGTGCTCCCAAGCTTCAGCTTCTGGTTTCTACTGGGGAAGCAAGCTGGAAGAGGCACGCACAGTAAGTGGGAAGGGGGTGGCAGAGCCCTCTCCATCACCTCTGTGGAACTCTCAGGTCAGCTCTGCAAGGTGTCCTCTCGGATGTGACGTGAATCTGGAAGCCTGGTGTGAATGGAGCCCGGTGAGGTCTCCAGGCCGCTTCGTGTTAGGAGATGGAGTGCTTTGTGAGGCACGAGATGTGAGATTGGTTTGTCTGTGCTGTCGAAGAAGGAAGGAGTCTATCTGTTTCCCTGAAATAGCAGGGAGATCCCAGCTTGCCAGTCAGCTGTGTAATTTTTGTGATAGAGAGGACTGAGGTATTTTGGGTGTGGAAATAAAAGGGGAATGGAAGGACAAGCTTGTGATTTTTAAAGCCTTGCTAGCTCTTGAATATGTGGAAAAGAAACTGCAGAGAAAAAAAGAAATTGTAATAGAAAGTAGGTATTGCAATTAGTCGGAAGAAATAGAGAGGATTTTTCCCTTTCAGAAAGAATCAGAGAACAAATTTAGCCATTGTTCTCTGTTGCTTGTAAGCATCTGTATGGAAACAACTGGCCTTATGGAATTTAAGCTCCACCACACGCTCATCTCCAGATCCTAATTTCCTTGAGTGCTGTCGAGTGATCTGATAGTACCCACAGTCATCGCAGCCCCACTGTGCTCCTTCCCTCTGCCCCCCACGCTTCTCATGTGCACTGAGGTCGGGGACGGGCAGGGGAGTAGCAGGGGAAGGCTGCTGTCCCCAGTAAGGAGATCAGTTTGCTTGCTGGTCTGTTTTCCTGCTCTTCCAGCTCAGTGGGACGGGCCAGAGCGCAGCCTTGAATCTCTTCTCCTCTGGGGTTTTGTTACCTTGATCTGAAGTATTTTGTGGTGTTTCATCTTGATGTTTGTTTAACAAATGAGCTCGTATCAGATAGTGAACTGGTGGTGGTTCTTCCCCTAGAAAAGAAGCCCTGCTGTTTCCAGCATCAACTAACCTCGTGTTGGTCATGCCAGGACTTGCAACCCTTTCCCTGAGCGAGGTGAACTCCCCTGCCCCCTCCTTTGGGTACCAGATTGTGTGATTTCAGGCATGGTTTTGTTGTGGTGTGAAAAGAAGGTGTTAGCTGCTGAGTCCTTGTTTGTCAGCAGTACTGACAAACCCATGCTGGCATCGGCGAGGGTTGGGCAACCAATCGCAGCTGGAACGGTTATCGTTTCAGGGTCCCCGTGGGCTTCCGCTATCAGGTCACATCCCAAAATAACACTGGGCAGTATTTCAAGTGAAGAAACTCAGGCTTTGGGGCTGCAGCCAGCCTGGAGTGTGAGATTCTGTGTGAAATAGTTGGAATCCCTCCAGCGTTTTTGATCTGCATGGCAGATGAGCAATAAAATGCATAAAAAACACATTGGAAACACGTGAGGAAATTCTCCAGACCCTGACGTTTCCTTCAAGTTGGCAGAGTTACTGCTGTGGAGCCTCACCTCCTGTCTGGGCTCGATTGGCTGCGCTGGCGGGGAGGAGGGGAGAGGAGAGCCCTTCTCCTGGGGCTTGCCGTGTCTTTCCAGGTCTCCTCCCGATGCTCTGTGGGAGGCCAATAAAACCTCACTGGCCCTCTCCTCTTGGGCTTGATCCAGAACCCGCTGTCGGCAGCAGGTCTCCATTATTTCAGTGAGGTTTTCTGGGTTTTTTTTCAAGGCTTCTCTGCCACGGATGTCCTTAAAAAAGGTCTGGAGAGAGCTGGAGAGGGTTGGGGGGTTGGTTTTTTTTTCCTCCTAGTCTGTGGTGCGCTCTAGTAAGTGGGGTATCAGAGCTGGAGTCCTTTAGGTTTGGTTTTCAAAAACCCCACCACTCTGTGCCTTGATGGTTGGTATCCTGAGAAGATAACTTGGTAGGTGGAGAACAGCTCCTTCCCCAGTAGCTGCTTGCACGTAGACATTCCAGTCCCTGCTTCTCCCTGTGCACGGGTCTCACTTCAGAGAAACTTAGTCCAGCTGAAGAACACCCTCAAGAAGGGCATTTTACTGGGAGATCATTTTATTGTTGGAATTCGTAAAACTAACGGATCTTCAGAGGTGGAAAGTCACTTTCATGAGTTGCTTGATTTGTTACGGTCCCGTTTCAGTTCCTGCCCCTAACATCCAGGAGAGGCTGACACGTAATTCACTTGTCACTTCCTTACCCTGCTGATCTGAGCATCTGATTCACAACCTCACCCCTTGAAGGCCCAGTGCTCCTCGGTGAGGTCCATGGTGGTAAGCCAGCAATGTGGAGGGGCCCTGGCTCTCTTGGCTCTGTATTAACCTGCTTAATTAAACCAGAATGTTATTTTCAATGACTGGCAGTACGTAGGTTAAGCTTTGATGCCCAGGCAAGGTCGAAGACGTCAGCTTGAAAGATTGTTATCTAATTCCTTAGGAGTTAATTTTCAAACAGTTTTTAACATTTGCTTCGGTTTATATCTTGCAGATATTTTCGTGCCTGGCATTACCAAGTCAGCTCCTCTTACTCTGCCCAGTTCATGTGTGAATATTCCTGGTACCATGTAGCAGAGAGGGACCTCCTCAAGTCCTGGAGGCAAACCTTCTCTCCTGCCTCTTGGAGAGGATAAGCACATCACTTCTACCCCTGAGAACAGAAGGAACCTTTCACATTTCCCCTTGAACACTGCATCTCCTTTCATGCCAGTATTTTGTCTCAGGTGTACATTCATAATGTGGCTTGGGATTTTTTTTTTCCCCCCTTTGAGCCTAAAAATCTCTTGTCTAAGTAGCTATAGGCTCTGCCCCTCTGCTCTGAAGCACCGTGCCCGCAGAAGCTCAGGGTGGTGGGGATTTTAAAGCTGCAAGTGGTTTTGGCTTCCAACTTCATTTTGGTGATGATGAAAACAAGTGTTTGGATGCATTTGGCTGATTCAGACTAAAAGTACCTTCATGTATTTAAGGGAAACAACACTATTTCCATCCAACTTTAGATCAAATTGAATTGACTTCTGGATGTTCTGGTCCCGCCGTTGACTTAAAGGAGAAGGTAGATGTGGAACTTAGAGTGGTGAAGTTAGATGCAGTGAGTCTCAGGGAGAGAGGTGTTTTGCTCTTGTGTTGGTTGATCCTTTTGAATGGAAAATACTGGAAATACTGTCTCTTTACTCCTGCTTCAGATGTTTTCCGTGATAGGAATGTGGGGTTTGTCAGAATTGTCCTAGGGAAACAAAAAATACAAGTGGCTGCATAAAGGAACGATGCTTTTGATGTTACAATAGGAAGGTAGTGAAAATTGCAGGAGCTCTTAGACACTATTTTTAAGCTTTTTCTGCAGTTTTTTAGCTTTCATTGAAATAAAACAAAGCTCTTCTTTTTTTTCTCAGGAAGATAATACTTCAGCAGCAAACAAATATACCTCTGAGACTGTCGTGCAGGAAATGATCTCTCAAACAGAAGCAGTAATGGGAGGGGAGGAATGACATGCAATGTACTAAGTCATCCCAACAAGTGACTGGCGTTTTCAGCTCAAATGGAGCATTTGCCAGCATATTAGAAGCATTTTGATCAAATTCTGCTGTTAAAATAGACAGTGTTGCCCTACTGCAGCAGACAACGTGGTGCAGCTGATGCCCAAGTGCTCCTCTTTGTCCTTTTGAATGTCGCTGTCTATCCATCAGGTGTGGTGAGGTGGTTGGATATCTCCTCAGTGGTTTTTTTATTCTTCCCTAACTCCAGTTTTTCTGCTTCTGAGGATATGGTGACGTAGCATTCTCCACCCAGCTTGGATGCTGGGGATGTGCTGGCAGGGCCTGTGTGGTGTTTTAAACCAGGTTGGCTCTGTTCGTGCTGGTCAGCTGAATTTGATGCAGAGGGAGCTGATCTGAAATGCCTTCAGGGTTCAGTCCAGAACCCTTCTGATCCAGGGTTGATTGCTCTGGAAGACTCAGAGAGGTTAGGTCAAGTCCTGGTAAGCTCTGCTCAGCCACTTCTTCACCTGCTGTGATCCTCGGAATCTCTGGAAGAGTTAAAACTCCCCAGCTTGCTCTTCAAATGTCCCACCACTTACTCTGTCTTGCACTGTTACTTATTTACTCCAGGCCAAGGCTGGAGAGCTGCTGCACCTTCTCAGCAAAGAGCTGGGACAACTGTGCGTGGTGGAGCTGCACGTCACCTTCCTGGAAGCATCCCTACTTTTGAATTCCCAGCTGAATTTTGGTGCTGCTGTTTTGCAGTCGCCGCTCTGGCAATTGGAGTTGGCAACTTTGTTAGGCTTTTCCCTGCTTTCCTTCTCCAGGGTGGACACGTGCAGTAGGAAGGGTGTTTTCTAGCCTTGCCTTCAAGAAAAGCTGAATTTTACCAGTTGTGGCACCAGCCTGTAAGTTTTGCTGTCTTTGAAGAGAGGGAAATGGGAACCCTGAAGAGTATTTTATGGTTTTCTTTTAAATCTCAGTTTCGTTTGGTTTTATCCATCTCAAGTGAGTAGTTTCCCAGCTCATACGAGGTTTATGAATTAATTATGGTGAGGCAGGAGTTTTCTGTCTTTCAGAAGCCGAGCCACGTTTCTCTTCCAAGCCATCGTCACACGGACTGTCCTCTCTTTTCAGTTTTACATCTAGTGTTGATGCATTCTTTAATTTCTCACCTCTAAAAGAAGAAAGTAGGAGAATTAGCAGGTTGTTTGGACCATCAACAAGCAAACCAGCCAAGGAACTTTTGGGTTCAGAGACTGGCAGCAGGATAAGACACGTTTGGCAGTTACCTCAGTCTGCAGCAGCCCATCCTTACCAACAATAACACCAACAGAGCTCGTTGATTGCTGTTCCTAGTGCATCTAAGGGAGAAACAACAGTTTTTCTTCCTGGTGTGTGAAAGAACAGTCCCATGTCTTTTTCTTTTTGCCTGATCTGTTTCTCTGTGTATTGCAGGACCTGTCTGGTTCAATAGATGATCTACCCATGGGTACAGAAGGAGCCCTGAGTCCTGGAGTAAGCACATCAGGGATTTCCAGCAGTCAAGGAGAGCAGAGTAACCCAGCTCAGTCTCCTTTCTCTCCACATACCTCTCCTCACCTGCCAGGCATCAGAGGACCCTCCCCATCCCCAGTTGGATCTCCAGCTAGTGTTGCTCAGTCCCGCTCTGGTCCACTTTCACCTGCTGCAGTACCAGGTAACTCTACTCGACGCCTGTTGATCTGTCTCTGGGGCTGCCTTGTGCAGCTGGAGAGTGAATTACCATGGCCAGCAGGGAGGAACTGGCTGGTGTCAGTGCTGTGTGGTTACTGAGATCCTGTCATCTCATTTGTTTGCTTTAAAAGGTCTGTAAGGTGGGTGGGATGCTGGTAAACCAGCAGTGTCATTTTGGCGGCTCGATGCGGCTGACCTTGCTCTTTGTTTTCCTTCGTGGCTAACGTACCCTTCTCCTGAAGCTGTTTATAGTTCTGATGTTTAATACTCTTGCCTCCTGGGTTTTGTGGTGTCCAGTTTGGGGTGATTAACCACTCTCCCCTTTGCGGTGCAGGCAATCAGATGCCACCCCGACCGCCCAGTGGCCAGTCGGACAGTATCATGCATCCTTCCATGAACCAGTCGAGCATAGCGCAAGATCGAGGTGTGTGACATGAGTGAAAAGATTTCATTGGAAAGCAAAATGGGGAGCTAAAAATGACCTGGCCTGATGACCTGGATTCTGTGGTGAGGTAGCATTTAAACGCTGCCCCAGGTTTATAAGCCGCAAGTGTTCAGGTGCCTTGCGGTAAATTCAGCAGGTGTTGGTTGGTTGGTTGGCCTCTAAATGTTCCATCCGAGGTGGTAGTTTGACTCAGATGATGTTTTCTCTGGCTTTTGGCAAGCTTTTCTGGGAATTGCTTCTCCAAGGTCCATGACCTTAAGCTTCAAAATGGGGGGTGCTCACAAAAATGCTGTCTCTTGCCTGAAAAGAGAGTAAGGTTAGTGTGTGGGGAGGAAATACCTGTAAAATTTCAGCTCTTGTGGCTGAAGGTACATAGCTGCCATCCTGAGAAACCAACCAAGCAAACAGAAACAAACCAAAAAGCCCCTAAGATTTGCAGAGTCTTGTCTGCTGCTGTGACACTAAGGTGTGGGGTTTTGTGGTTAAACCAGGAACTTGGCTCTGTTATCTTAGCAGATAACACTGCCTCCTTAATAGCAACCCCTGTAAAATCTGTCCAGGCTGTTGCTGGAAGGATTTTTAGAGGGTCCTGGGGGTGGCTGTTACCTGAGAACGCGTGTGTCCAGTGGCACCTCGGGATACTTTGTGCTAATACTTGTCTGCTCTGCTCACTGGGTGACCAGGTTACATGCAGAGGAATCCTCAGATGCCCCAGTACAGCTCACCCCAGCCTGGCTCAGCCTTATCTCCCCGTCAGTCTTCTGGAGGACAGATGCATGCTGGAATGGGGCCATACCAGCAGAACTCCATGGGGAGCTATGGACCCCAGGGTGGGCAGTATGGACCTCAAGGTGAGGCATGGTCAGCTTCCTGAGCTCAACAAATGCAAAAGGCCTCTCTCTGTTATAACATCTTGTCTTTGATAAACTGTTTTTATTTGTCCCCTCTTAATGTATGGGCAATGCAAACCAGTGCGCCCCTGAGCTGGAAAGAGCTGTGCTTTGCTCATGTTGAAATTCATAGAATCATAGAATGGTTTGGGTTGGAAGGGACCTTAAAGATCCTCTACTTCCAACCCCCCTGCCATGGGCAGGGACACCTCCCACTAGAGCAGGCTGCTCAAAGCTCCATCCAGCCTGGATTTCAGATTGAAGTATGTTGCTTTCAGAACTAGTTGCACTTCTAAATGTAGGAGCCCTCCTCCTCATTTAAAAAAAAGTTGTTAGTCCAGTGTAACAGAGAAGAAGGGCCAGCTCTCTTTGGAGTGGAAGAAAATTGAGCGTTGTATGTTTTGGAAAGGTTTAAGTGAGGTTTGTTTTTTTTACATCCTGTCCTGGACTGTTTAACTCACTCTGCTTCATTGAGGTTTGGGAGAGTTTCAGGCAGCTTTTGAATCGATGTTGTTACTTGGCTGTGTCAAAACACATTTTCCGTGGCTTATATCCAAGTACTTTGACTTTTTGTTGAGGTGTTAATACTCCCCCTCATCTCCGTTAGTGATCTTTAAATATTTGCTGATAGAAGATTTTTATGGTGATTCATAAACTAACTGGTTGAATGATGTTGTCTTCCCCTCTTTTTTTATCTCCCTTAGGAGGTTATCCCAGGCAGCCAAACTACAATGCTATGTCCAATGCCAACTATCCCAGTCCGGGAATGGGAGGAAGCATGAACCCAATGGGAGCAGGGAGCCAGATGCATGGGCAGACTGGTGTGCCACCATACAGCGGGCTTCCTCCGGGGAGGATGAGCCACGCCACCATGGGCAACAGACCTTATGGACCTAACATGGCAAATATGCCACCTCAGGTGGGGACAGGGATGTGCCCCCCGCCCGGCGGCATGAACCGCAAAGCACAAGAAGCGGCCGCCGCCGCCATGCACGCTGCTGCCAACTCCATCCAGAACAGGTGAGGGGGAGGGGGGGAAGACTTCCCCTGGTCTCTGTTAAACGTCCCTTCCCTCTGTCAGAGCTGGCTTTCAAAAGCTGGGGATGGAGTAACTCCGAATTGGAGGTGATGCTGAACGTCCACTTGCGGAGGGTTTGCCCTTCTCGGAGACGGCGGCACCGCTCTGAAGGGCTCTGGAGGGGAGGAGGGTAGAGCTGGGAGGGGCGGTGTGTTGGATTGCATCCTCAGTCATGTGCTCAGGGAATTTTTCATGTTCATAGGTGAAATGGATTTAAATCTGAAATCCTTTCCGTTGTTTTCACTTTCTGGTCGGTTTTGTTCCATGAGCAACTTTAACGATGCTGTGTGTGTGGCAAAGCCCCTAAATCTCTCAGCCAGCCACCCAGCAGAGTTCAGCTGAACCGGGGCGTTACTCGTCCGTGTCAGGAACTTCTTCTAGAATTATGGAATCCTTTGGGTTGGCAGAGACCTTTTGGATCACCAAGTCCACCCCTTCCCCCAGCACTGCCAGGGCACCACTGACCCCTGGCCCTCAGCACCACAGCTCCACGGCTTGGAAA
>WTSP01001526.1:12751-30314 GCA_025331215.1 Actenoides lindsayi | reverse complement strand
CCTCCCTCCCTCCCTCCCTCCCTCCCTCCCTCCCTAAGTTCCTAACTTTGGAAGGATCAGTCCTTCTATGTAATGTACTTGTTTGACCTCAAGGAAAAATTGATTAGACTTATGCTCTACGAGTTGTCCCACACTGCCAAAGTATCTCAGATATTACATACAATAAAGTGACTGTTTCACATACTCATTCCATGTTCATTTCTTGTTCTTTTTCCCTTCAAAAGTGCTCCAAAGATGACACTCCTGTTTGTGGGCTTTTTTTTACCTACGAGGAGGGGGGAAGTAAAAGGATGTGAGATTACATCAGAATATTACAAAAATTAAATGATTGTGAAAGGCAGCATACTGAACCAGCAAATCCCTATGGGAGTAAACAAGCTGATTCCAGGATCCTTGACCTGAATGCACTACAGGCTGGGCACATGCTAAATATGACCAGCACATTAAGATCAGGAACTTGCTGCTCAGTTGTGTGAACTACAATTTTCAACCTGATGCCAGGAAATAAATTGGAGGTTTCAAGGACAGGAAGCTCTAAATTGTTGTCATCCCCTCTGTGACTGTCTTGGTTGCAGGTCAGTGAGATTTCCTTTCATTAGAGGTCAAAATGGTGACTGAAAATGGCTTTAGGCACCAGCAGTGGCACTCCCTCTGTGGCAAGCGAGGCATTGTGCAAACTCCAGGGCAGAACATGCCACTGTCCTCCACGGGGTGATCTCTTAGACTAAATAGCACTGAGCAGAGGCACCAGAACTCCTGCCCCAGCCTACAGTACATCATGGCTCTCTGTTCATTAAATATCACTGCAGGTCATAGGAGGGATGAGGGGGATGGGGGACCAGAAGGTCTCTTTTCTATGCAATCTAAGTCACCACGATCCAGTTAGCACTGAGCACTTGGGAGATGGGAAGCCCAGTAGGGGCTGTTGTATTTGTCATGGCAAGAAGAGGTTGCAGAGGAGGAGGAACTGGAAGAGGTCCTTACATAACTGATTCTGCTTTTTACTTCCTACTTCCTTTGGAAAGATATAGCCTTGCTTTCTTCCATTTTGGAATAGACTTCTGGATCTCTGGGATCCAGGCATTAGGTTGGGGAGTTGAGGAAGCCCAGTTCCTTTACCATCCACCTGCCTTTGCATGTCTGTTATCCAGTCAAAGCTGTTACATTAAGGTGTAATAGATTTCTTGCTTGAGGATAATGTGCCCATCATACCATCACTAAATGCTTCTATCATATCTCCTTATGTTGCTACTTGGTATCAAAAATCTGTAGAGGTTGAAAAATGTCTTGATTTTCACCCACGTGTGGGCAGGCAGGAAAGGGAGCTTACAAACTGGGACCACTGTGGGCAGACAGACTACAAACAGCTCTAGCATGTCCCTGACACGTAATTCACACCAAAAAAGCAGCGCCCCGAATATCCTACTGTCTTCTCACACACACAAATTTTGATTGTATGGAAAAATCATACTCAAGTTCCTTACTGAAACAGTATCATTTTGAAGAAAAGCTGAGGATTTGCATTTCTGTTTCACTCAAAGATGCAAGAGCTCTTGTAGCAGTGTGTGGAGCTCCTCCAGATGGACTGAAGTCCATGAGAAAAAGTATGGGTTCCCTGGCTAAAGATTTAAGATTTTCTCTCATCATCATCAGGAATTGAACCTGGGCTACAAGACAGGAGCCTTCCATGCTACCAATACAACCCCTGCTGCTTGGGAAACCCATGTGGTGGGTCAGACTGGACCTTCTCCTAAAGTGCTGCTGACGCAGATGAGCTGAGAATTTTTGCACAGACTGCACTTTTCTCATTAAAAACAACAGAGTTTGAAACACATCAGCTTCACTTAATGTCTGGCTGTAAAACTAACCAAAATAAACCAAAATTGTAAAGTGTTTGTATTAATGAGAAAGCTGGAAGGGTAAAAATAAATAATAAAAAAAAAAAGGATTCAAGACTTCCAAGAAGATTTCAAGGCACTCAGTGTAGCAATGGATGGTCACACAGCTCTGTTGAAAGATGTTATTAATGCATGTGTGAGGCCTTATTCAAAGATACAGATTGATGTAGAATGACAATGGCGATGAAAAGGGATCTGTCAGAAAGATGAGGAACTGCAACAACAACAACAAAAATTAGAAGCCATGCTTTGATTCAGGCTATTTTCAGATCCCTGGATAAATATGAAAAATAACTTACCCCTCTTCCAAATATAAATCCTTCCTGCAGCCACACAATCATGGGTTTTGTTTAGATCAGGCCAGTTTGTGGAACTATGTGAAATTTCATCATCTCCAAGGATGCTAATGGCATGATATTCCTCTTATCCAGTATGTTCAAATTAAACACTTTGTAATAAGAACAAACACAGAAAAGGTCCCATTATAGTGCATACATAACTTCACCCCAGTCATGAAGAAACTACAGTGACCTGGCTGATCGTTGGGAAAGAGTAAAGAGAAAAGATGGTGTCAACATATGGAACCCATTTCTGACTTACACTGAGGACAAGAGTTCAACAAGCCTGAATCCCAACCCAGACTCAGTATGGATGAACTTTTGAATGATGTAAGGTATTTCATAAATATTGCCAGTGGATGTGATTTGTGCTTCATTAGGCCAGCTTTATATTAATACACTATGCATGAGGTCATCATGGTTTCTATTCCTATGCATTCCACATGTGCTTGTTTTCTAGGGGATTTTTAGTTGCTTGAATAAAGCCTAAAATAATTAGAAATAAATTCAAGGGTGACAGGAGTGAAAGAACATTGCAGCAAAACAGTGACAACAAACATAAGCTCATACAGGGCATTAGGCCCTACAAAACTGCACCAGTTGGCAAGTGGACTTGCTGAGCGATGATGTGAGCATGAGCTATCTTTTGGAGGCAGGAGGGAGTGTACTGGTACCCGTTACTGTCTTTGAAACAGGCTTCATAGTAGAAGAGCATGATGTATTCTTTATTGTGCTTATTAACTCAAAGCAATAAATACATAACTTAAAAATTGCTTGTATATAGAAAAAAGTTGGCTTACTGGAAGTCAGTAGCTAAACTCCTGTCTGTATAATGAAATATACTGGGAGAGTGAGAGGCAAAACCATAATTTTCATGAGATGTAGGTCTTGCAGATGCTGGGAGTTCTTAGAGGAGACCTCACAGTGAAGCAGCCTCAGTGCACTGATTTGTGTTTGGAAGAAGTGGGAAGAGCTGTCACTGCAGAGTAGCTTCCAAGCCCTGGTCCCTGGGGCAGCTGCTGATGGTTGCAGAGAGTTGCCTGGTAACAAGGAGCTGCCTTCTCATTTCCAGATGTTAAATTGCATTGAAAGGAGCTGAATAATACCAGAATAGAAACATTGCTTTTCATTTGTCAGGTTAAATATAACAAAATAGGATCCATTTAATGCTATCTCTAAACTGTTTATCAGGATAATATAGTTCCTTACTGGCAAAGTAAGCAGCAGTGTTTCACCCTTTTGCCACAAGGACTGTTGCTCCTGTGGATGTATTTTATTTTAAGCAAGTGGAAAAGCTGGTAAGTCATCAGCAAGTTCTTGTGCCGATCAGCACTTCAACGCTTTGGTTTTGTCACCCACCTTTTTCCTATTAGCAGCAGGAAACCCTGAACTCTTTGCCAAAGCCAAGTGCATCCTTTCTTTTACTGTTCCTTATTAAAAGGCAAATGAAAGGTGTAATGTAAGTAAAAATTCCACAAATGTGAAAACCCTTAAACAGAAACCTGTTGCTATTTCTGTATTATGTGCACAGACACCCCTGGCCTCCTGTTTGTATATATCTAGACACAGAGATTCAGTGGCTGAAAACATGTTTACTAAGTATGGCAAATACAACATTTTGCCCTCCGGTCTACATCTTTTCTTTTATATTTGAAGGAGATGAGTCTTTGCAGTAGAATTCTAGCAGGTCCATGCTGCAAAATGAAAACAGGGCTTTCTGTAACCTGTTATTGATTAGCAACTTGTTGCAACAAGGTTTGTCAGTGGTGTTCTGTAACCACGGGCATGTGTGAAGGATGCGGAAAGGTAACAGAAGAGTGGATAGTACCAGAGCAGGACAAGAAAGACACTGAGAAAATGAAAAATCATTTTTGGGAAGAAAATGCAAAGATATGTTTTAAAATATCAATATTTAGTTTTCCTTTTTAAATGGAAAATAGAGTATCTGATGTGCTGGTTTCTCCATCAAAATGGAAAACTGCATATTTAAATTTTGCTAATAGAAATAAATATTAAAAGGAAGAGTTCTGAGTTTAAATCTAAAACAGAATGTGTTGTGTTTTGGTTTAGATTTTTTTCTGGAAGGGAAATTTTACTGCCTGGTTTGAGAGGGAATGAGAAGTGAATGAAGCCTCTTAACATCTTTGTGGGAGAAAAAGAAAAATGAAAGTGGTGGTCAGGCCAGAGCAGATGATTATCTTGTTGTAAGCCTGCTGTCATTGAGGGAAGGATTTTCAAGATGTTGTATTGTTGAGCAGCCAGTGATGGAGTGCCATGAAATTTCCATCTCCCAAAGCTGGAGGGAAGGAGAGTGCCTGCAAAAACCCAAAGCAACAAATCAAAAGGAGGTGTGAGTCACAGAAAATGTCTCTCAAGTCTTGGAGACAAAAGGTGGCATTGATGTGAAGACAGCCCAGCAAAGAGCTGCTCGTGAAGCCTTCTGGCAACAGAAAGGAAAGAAGATCCGTTTTGGTTTATATTCAAAAAAACATAGTTCAGCAACATGTTATTTTGACCAGGAAAATTAGGGAGGGAGAGGGTTATCTAGGTGAAGTATCACTCCCTTTTCAATTACTGATTGCTCTGAAAGATCTGGCAATGTGACAATACAATGCTAGCAAGAGCTGGGTTTGAGCCTGTGTTGTGCTACATTTATCAAATACCAAAATTTTCTACCATTGTTACTTAAAATAGTCAGGAAGTATATGTAAAAAAACCACATTTCATTCATGTGCAAGCTGGTCTTCAGGTAAACATACCAATGCCCTCTTCTCTGTAAGAAATATTTGTCATTTAGGAAGATTACGATATTGTGAAAATTAAAAACAAGAGGCATACATAAACACAGGGTGTACCTCCATCCATAGATGGGTACAAATGTGCACATATATGTTTCTCCATATCCACATACATGTTGCCATGTCTTGGCGTCCTACAAACACGAATCAGTTAAGCTTCTTACAATACTTCTCTGAGGCTGGAAGGTATTTTTCCTGTTTACAGACTAGAAAGCTGAAGCCTTGAGGTGAGGAAGTTCAAATGTAAAACCCAGGAAGAGCTGGAATTGACATTATTTTTTTTAAGTCCAAGGTTGGGGTTCTTTTTATGTCCAAGGTTTACAATGCCATCATTTCTTTTAGGTGTTTGGCTTGATTTCAAAATTTCTATGGCAAGAGAGAAAAATCATGGGATAGAATAGCATTCCAATAAAAGCAGAGAATTATTGTTGTTTTTTTAAGTTGAGAGAGAAATTATTTTCCCTGTTTTAACTTGTATCAGAACAGTAATTTAAAAATAAAGGTCTGATTCTTCAAAACGTAATGTATTTTTGCTATCACTGTTGCCAGCTGGGTCTGCAAGTTCTACCATAGGAAAAGGTGACTTAGCAATTGGGAACGATTAATCTCTCCCCAGCACAGGACACAGGATGGGGTTTTGTTCAGTCTGTGGTGCTGACCCTGTGTCCCTGAGGGGTGCACCCTCACTTCGTATAAGCAAGTCTGCGAAGCAGTGGAGGTGATGGAAAAGGATACTGTGGTACTGTGGCATACAGGGAGCACATTCAGCAGGGAATAGGGAATCTCCCACATTAGCAGCCTCTTTCAGTATCCAGTGACTGTATATTGTAAACACGACCCAGCCTAACACTGAGTACTGGGCTCTGCTGCAGATTCTTCCCTAGATTTACTCCTAAATTACTGGTATTGACCCTCCAAAGGAAAGCTGGTCACCCGGAGGTTGCCCTTTGTCTATAATCACTTTGCTTTCATCTCTGGTTTGGCACCAGATGCATCAGGAAAAAGCACATAATAATAGTTTGCTTCTAAGTTATTTAACCAGAAATTCAAATTGTAACTCCCAGCAATTACACATTGGTTATAACTAAGAACAAAAAAATCAAGTATCCCTTTAAGGAGCTAGTGTTAAGTAGACGACTCCTAGGTCAAAGCTATCACAAGAAAAACACCTTAATATCTGGGGAAAAATAGCCTTCAGTCATTATCTGGCTAGAAAATTAAGTTCAGCTGTTTTCTTACTGAAGTTTTCCAGTTCTTATTTTTATTAAGTGTGCATTGTTTATACATTGTGCTCTAGAAATATTTTATTACATAAATGTTTGTATTGAGGGAGGGAGGAAAGGGTGGGGAAAAAAACAACAAATAAATCCAGCCTATTTAAGGCTTTTGGTCTGTACATAGGCTGCAAGGAAGATCCTCACAACGTGGCTCACTATATGCCAGATACATTTGCTGCCTGGAAATGGAGCTCAGCTTTCCATATCGCTGGCAACTCTGTCCAAACTAGAAATCTTTGCAATGTCCATAGCTTGTGCAGACATCAGCTTTCAAGGGAGGTGCAGTAAATGCACATCCAAGGCACATTTTGGGGTGAAGCCTGCTAAATCCCACATGCAGTATCCGGAAAGCAGGGGCCTCACTGTGTGTGGGCTGTACGAGCTATGTGCAGTCAGCTGCCATTGCCATGTAGTGTGGTGGGGTTGTAGCAAGGCCAGCTAGAGCTTTTCAAGCCATTAGGTGGGAGATGAAGGGGAAAGATGCTGTCCTGATGCTTCCCTATGTCTCCCATGGGCAGTGCCAAGCTCTTAGCCTTCAGACAGAAAAGGGCTTATGAGGTCATGGCTTTGTGTTAAGTGGAAAATACAAAGCTGAGAGGCTGTGGCAATGCCACTGGTGTGACTCCCGCACATCAGTCACTCCAGGAGTTCATGTGTGGTCCCATGTGTGTACATCCTGCACAGTTATATATGTTCACTGCTGAAGATGACTGCCTTCAGCAGTGCTGCACATTTCTCGTGGTGCTCGAGGTGCTAAGCTGCACCCGCGTCCAGAGCACTGTTCAGGGAGTGATAAAAGCTGATCCCAGAACCACTGTAAGCACCAGCACATGCTTACCCAAGGGCAGAGACATCCATCTTCCAGCAGCCCTCTTCTTCCCTCTCTGCCTGTGTGCTGAGGTATCTGTCTCCCGAGTGATCCCCACAGCCTGATACCCACTGACGGGAGCCACAGAGAAGCTCCAGCACAAACCATTCCCATGGGATGACCCCTGCATCCCAATCCTCTATCTACATCCCTCACTGTGCTCAGGGGAGACCCATCCCACCTCCTGAGGGAGGGTGGGGGGGGGTTCCTCTGACACCCACCAATTGCAAGGAGGCTGCTCAGCAACTCCTGCCATGCCTGAAAATGCTGCCTCCATCCCAAAGGGGCTCCTTCCAGACACACTCTCTTTTTCCTCCCCCATGCTCAGCTTTGAATATGTATCACTCTATCATTGTGCAGCTTCCGATAGGAGCTGATAAGCAGATTGCAAAGGCTCTTTTTTTTTTTTCTGGGAAGTCAGAAAACTAATGCAAATGACATTAACTGTGGGGTTTGATATGTGCAGCTTGATGCTTACCAGCCCAATTGTACGCCAGGAAAAGAAATGGCTGGGTTGTTCTCCTTGTCCTACATGGAGTTTAACAAGAAAAAAAGACTGTGAAACTCTTTGTGTAACAGTCAAGCGTAACTGGGGCCTTCACATTTTCCAGAAGTAAAGCAGGTTCTCTGGCCAAATTAAAGAAAGTGGAGAATTGCCAAAGAAAACATTTTTGTCCAGCTTAGCTTATCTGATGTTACCAGCATGTAGTGATACTTTATCGTAGGGAGTTATTTCCTCTCTTAAACATAGAAGCAAGAGCAAGTATGGATAAACAATGCATGCAACCAAACCCCAAACATTTAACTATTTTAGCTTACCAAGGCAGGAAGCAGGGGCAGAGGGGGAAGAGATAAAATTAAGCATTCCTCAAAGAGTCCAACTACTGCTTTCTGTGCCGGAATTGTCTCAGTCAGAGAAGAAAGCCCAAAGCACAGAACAAGTGGCTGTGTGGCTGCCAAAAGGTCTTGCAGAGCCCAGGTCTATTGTGAAAGATGGGCTCTCTGTGTGGGGTTAGAATGGGTGGCTAGGGAAGACATATCTCAGATCTCATGGCTTGGAAAACACTCAGGAGGAAACAAATGTCTCACCTGTCTTTGGACATGTCTGGAGCAGATGTTTGTGTCTGATCCACTCACCCCAGGCTTTCCTGATTGCAAGCAGAGGGATGTAGACACCTTTAGGAGCACAGTTCATCTGACCTATTGTCTACTTTGGGATTAAATGGTTCATACCCTAAATACATACTTATCAGTTAAAAGGGGATTACTCCAGAGTGGATGTCTGTATTATAAATGTTATTCTAAATGTTTAACATTATAAACGATATTGCATTAAAAGAGTCCATAGGTCAGAGCAAGACTCCCCCATGGCAGTTGCCATCAGCCATCATCTTTGGGCACTGGAAGCTGTATGGCTTTGCCTACCCAAGAGGCAAAGGGAAGAAAGGGAAAAGAGAAACCTTCCTTCCTATGAATAAGATCCTAACACTCCAAAGCAAACGTGTAAATCTGCACTGTGACAAGGAGGAGTGGCAAGGATTATCTCTCCAGATAATGCAGTTTCACAGCTAGTTATCCATCCTTTAATCCTACAGCTGAAGTATTTAGAAAATTCCAGTGCATACCAGGCCAGGAGCCTCTGAGCAAAACAGAACCTACAGAAAAATTTAGAAGTGAAAGTAGATGGTATAGTAAGTGTTACTCATTACCACTATAAACGAGTCTTGAGCACAGCAGTTTTGCTGCAGAGCTGTTTGTTAGGACCATAAAATTTTATGCTGCCAAGATAATATACAAAGGGACAATGGGATTTCCCAGGATGAAGGGCTTAAATAGGTCTGGCTGGCTGAAACAGCATCTTGTAATGGCAGCACCCCAGTATCCCTATGGCTGGAAGATGAGGAGCAGATCCAAGTGCCCTTAACATGTGAGGACACCAGAAGGCGATGAGCACTCCAGCATAAGAAGGGAAAGCAGCGACTGATCCCCCCCCACCAGCAAGGCTATGGCCATTCTCATCTGATTTACAAGTGCTTGGAAATCTTATTGGCTAGTTATGATATAGTGAGATGTATGCATCATGAGTTACATGGGGTTATAAAAGCACAGATTTGGCTGAACATCCAGAACAATGTCTGGGTTATGAAACCTCTGTGTGGTGGAACAACGATGAGCAACTGTCTCAGGTAAGGCTGTGTCAGCACCCTGCCACACATCCCATTGCCTGGAGAGTAAGCCATGACGTGGGACATCATTTCCTCACCGATAATCCCTATGACAATTGGCCTTCTTTGCACATAAAATCATACTTTGACATGTTAAGTTCCACCTCCTGCCTATACCTTTTCTGTTAAATTGAGCAGCCTCTTCCAATAGCATATACTGATTCATAAGCTAGGATGTTCATTGGCACAGCAGCAAAAAATGTGTTTGCTGACTCTTATGAACATCAAACAGGTGCTGATGAAAAACACACGTTCTACAGAAGGAACCTCAAGGCTGAACAGAGGACCGCAGAATTGTCTCATTCCCTGCCAGCAACCCTTGGATGTCATCCAAAATTACCTGTGGCTTCTTGAGTTTAATTCAGTTGGAACTGAGAATTAGTAAGAGAAGCATTTGTAAACATCTGTGTATGTAGAGGTAGAAAAAGAAACATGTAGAAGACTGGATCTTGGTAGCGTACCTGTAAGTCCAAGGGAACACTATAAAGAATATATGTACTTAAGCATTTGTGTGTTTTCCACTAGACACTTAAGAGCTACAGCTTGAATTCATGATGCCAAAAGTCTTGATACAGAGTGAGATCAATCACCACAGAGACTCTGGCAGGAGCCGATGCTTTGCATTTCATTACTTTGTCACACAATGGTGTTGAACAATATCTTATCAGGCTTTCTGAACTAGGCTCAGTCCAGAAAAGTGCTAAAGTCTGTGTTACCTCAGGCATGCAAAAAGTAATTCCATTGTACATCTGTGATTTGAGTCAGGCTACTTCTATTCTTCCATGGTATGGAGCTGTGCATCTAGATTTGTGAATAGGACACAGATTCTAAACAAGAACTGAGAATGTCAAATTGTGAAATTAAATCTCTCTGTGTTGTATTTTCCTCTAGAAAATCCTGAAAGCTTAACATTAATAAGAAAGAATCCAAACAAATCATTAATCTAGATACAGTCTAATGAGGTCCAAGTCTACAATAAATAGTCTTCTTTCATCAAGAAATGAGTAGGGTGAAATCTGCAGAAAGTACTTATAACCCTAAGCCTTGAAAACCTCATTCAGTAATAAACTCAACATAAACACCTACTCTAGGAAATCTCTAGTTCTCTTTCGGGGAATTTCTTGAACTAAATTATAGAAAGTAAATTAGAATAAGCCCCTGCAGTATAAAAGGCTCCAAATCTCACAGGAATTTGTTCGTGTTTTGCAGTAGACTGCGATGGGATTTGTCAGAATAGAACAAAGCAGGATCACCAGTACATAGATATCCAACTGCATAATCACTTTCCTAGGGTGCTTGCAAGCATATCCATGTAACATGTAAAACTGAGTCTTGTGAACACCAACAATTCTGTGGGTATGAGCAGAAGAGAAATAATACTAAACCAAACAAGCCAATGGACAGATTGCATTGTACAGGAGAAGCTATTCACCATTCCTGTGGGGACACAGCAGTTGTACACATGCTCAAACAGCTCATCCCCGTGTACCACTCGCTACCTGCCAGGTACAGTGTCCTGACTGGCACATCAGTTCAGAACATCAGTTGTGTGGAACTAGAAGAGGGGCGTGAAGAATCCTCTGCTTTAAATGTATTTTGACTTTGGCACAGCCAACTTTAATAGGCTGTTTTATGGATCCAGTTATAAAATCTGCAGGACATTTCAGGACCAGGGCACCTGGGCTCGGCCAGCCAGCACTGCCTTGCCCAGCAGCTTGACTGCTCTCGTCCCTTGGCCTAACAGTGACACAGGCAGTGGTTTTAGAAAACCCAAATTGAGGCAATCTTTGCTTTTGTTTCTTCATCTGTGGGAATTGTACGGAGGACTGCCGTTGGAATCAAAGGGTTTGCAGTAAGGAAAATAGAAAAGCCCAAGGGGCACTAACTGATTTGAAAGACTTGAAGTTTGCTTACATCCACTCCTTTTTCCTCTTTCCTCATTATTTGGGACTTTGGGAGTACCGTAGCACGGAAAGATCTTAAAATGGAAAGGCTAAGACACGCATGGAAAGATACACACTGAACAAGGTTCCAGCATCAAAGGAAGATCTTCTTACAACCAGCAACAGTAGCGTGCTCAGGGTTACCTCCATGTGTGGGCTTCAGACTTACGCAGCCTATCTTGACTCAAGGGACTTTATGGCTCCTTAAGATTAGAAATGGGGATGGCTGAACTTTTCAGCAACTGTGTTTATATTTACACATTCTTGTCTGGTTAAAAAGTTGTTGAGGTTTTTTTTTGTTGTTGTTTTTGTGGGTCCTTTGTGTTTTGTCTCTGTGACTGTGGCATATTTGAAAAAAACCAAAAACCTTGAAATGTCAACTATGTCAAGAGGAGACAACAGTGACTGTCTGGGATTACTCTAAGAACTTTCTTTCTTACAAAAGAAGAATGATAATTTATATCTGCTTTTACACATTCTTAAATCTTCCAGGAATTCTATACCATTTTGACAATTTTTGTCATCATTGGGTGAAATAGGAATATTTGGTACATTGCTAGGAGGTGCTTGTGTCTTCAGAGTCTCCTGAAGAATCACATGCTGTAACTGGTCTCCCGGTTCCTCCTTTCATCACAGCACATGCACATTCACTACAAGGTTTTACTTTGGTATGGAAGTTGCATGTCAGTGCAGTGGTCATGCAGTGAAGTAGTTTTGAGGGAACTTGATTTTTCAGACAGGTTATCAGAACTCTTCCTCTTCTATTGCCTTCGTGGCAGAGAGCAAGGACATCTGGCACATATTAGATTAGTTACAAATTTTAGATCTACCTCTTCATTTTGAATAGTTATGTTTCTTTTTTTTTTTTACTTCTTGTTTTAAAGTTGATTTGCTTTCCAAAACATCAATCTAACAGAAACGTGTACTTGTCCCATCACAAAAAACATGTTCTTTGATAATAAAAAACATGTCTTAAAGAGATGAACATGTTTCTACTAAATCTACATTAATTACTGACACAAACAAAATTGAGATAACTTAATTCAAGTATTGGTTTCCTTTCTCTGAAAGCCTTTCTACTGTTGTTCAGTCAAAGACAATAGAAACAATCTGTCTCAGAGCACACTAATTAAGACTCTTCTGTCATATCCACAATGAAAGCGAACCTCAAAAATGAAATATTTTCAATTCTTTGTTGAAAACCCTATACATTACCACAAATCTTTCTGCTTCTGTCATTTTTACAAAGAAAACTGTTTCCATCCTTGATTAATTCTCTCTTGAAACTTGTTTTACTGCGTTCTCTTCCCTCTTCCCTTTATCCATCTGCAATTCACAAAAAGATCTTTCCCCTTCTGCCTCTGTTTTACTTTCTCTTCTCTCACAAGAGGTCTCCAGTGACTCGGGAGAAAAGGAGTCATCTGTCATCTGTTGTACAGAAGAGGCATACATAGCCCAGCACACTCTTTACTATTTTTTCATAACAACTGGACAATGTAGAATCATTGCATCCTATAAGCCACTGAAAGTTGAAAACCTGTGAAACTTCACATTTCTCTTACTGAATTATTTTTTCAAACAGTAAAGCTCATTTATCAAGATCTTTTTGAATTCCAATCTTCTTCACCAAAGTGCTTGCTACCCTTTCTGATATAATGGCCTACAAAATGAGAAGTATGAAGTACTAAGCATACTCTTCTTAATGCATTATTGAAGTGATTCATAAGAATATTGAATAACAAAAGACTTAAGCCCTTATAAATGTCTATTTCACACATCCTTCTATTCTGATTGCAGATCACTGATAACTTTCTGAATTCAATTTTCCAACCACTTTTTTATTTCTCTAGCTTTAGTGTATATATGTAACGTGCACGAGGATCTCATGTGAGCTGATTGCAAGACCTTGCCAAACTGAAGAGACATTGCATCTCCCCTGTCTACAGATAATATATTGGAATAAATAAATAAATCTATTTCCTTCTCTTGGAAGGACACGATCTTATTTGGCATGACTTGTCCTTGAAATATTTGTCCTAAGTTATACTTTCGTCCTTGGGTTTTTTTCTGAGACTTGTAAATTGCTGGATTGTGTCTGGCTATAAAGCCTTTCATGAGTAAATGAAATTGCCAATTCAAAGCCCATCAGAAATAAATGGAAAGCTTTTCAAAAGCTGAACTGAACAAATTGTGCAAAATAAGCAAGATGATCTCAATCCACTTTCCAGTAGGCAGGTGTGAGATGATGTACAATGGGGATGAAGAAGCAGAGTAAATGCTAATGCCAGTAGGCATCCCTTCATCTACACCTCCTCAGAACACACTTTTTCTTTTGGTCTAAGCACACCTTGTATAATCATTTAATATTTAGCAAAACACCTAAATTCCTAAAGATTAGATGTTACTTGATTATGTTTGGCTTTCAAATTGCAGCCTCTGCTAGGAAGAGTGAGAAGGTACACCATACAGGAAGGATTTCAAAGCTCTGCAGTATATGCATCCATCTGCTTCAGTAAAATCAGTGGCAAAACTCTTGCTGACTTGAGTGAAAGCAAAGTTGGGTGTGTTTGAAAGGTTGTTTTGTATTTGATCCACTCAGCTAATTGACTGAACAATACATACATCCAATAAGAATCTGCTGAACAGCTCTTCCCTCTCACACACTAAAGCTGGTCTGCTAGAAGATGTAAAGTCCTGCACCCTCCTCTGCGAAGGATGGCAGCAGATGTGGGAAGCACTGTGGTCCCTGATGACAGCCCCTGCACCAGACCCTGTTGCAGCTTCCAGCCCACTCCATCCCTTCTGCCCACCATGCTGTTCCTACTGGGGCTCAGCACTGGAAAATAGAGAGGTATCTCATCCCAAGTTAAGGTTAACTTGTAGAGTAGAAAGGTTAAAAATACAAAGATTGTGGCTGTTTGTCCTTAAACCACCCATGCCAACTGCTGCTTTGTGATTTACTGTCCCCTCCAAACCGGACCTGTCACAGCTAATATCTCAACAGCCAGTACTCAGGGGCACTGAGGCAAGTCTCAGCCAGTGTAATATGTATTTTGTACTCCCGAAAAGGAACACAGCCGGCTCATGTGCACCAGAGTTGGCAGAATTAGGGCATTTTATTGTACACCAAAGTGCTCTGTTCTGCAGGTCACTTCAAGTCTATTTTTATTGTAATGGGACTAATGGGACTAAATACTCCCCTCGGTAGCAAGTGAGTATAGCCCATTCATTTGACTTAACAGAAGTAAAATAAACAAATATTTTCCTTCTGAAAATAAATGGAAATAATATCTTAAAAAAATGAACCTAAAATAGATATTTAAGTCATGAAAGACCTTTCCTTTTTGTTATTTCAAACCATAATAATTTCTATTCATTTTGGCTCCTTCAAGAGCAGCTAGCAGTGATGAAGTAACTGAAAAAGAGCATAAATCACTGAATCAGAGCTTAATAAGTCATGTAATATTGTGACCTATATATTCCTACTATTTCTATAGCTACACTTGCATGGTTCCAAGTTGAAAAGAATGTGCATTTAGGAATGTACAGTTGAGTGGCTGGAAAAAAAGCATATAGAGGATAATAATAAAAAGCATGCAGCTGAATGTGGAAAGACACGGATGTGAATTACTGCTGTTGTCCTTTTTCTCAAAATCCATCTGTTTATCATAAATTTTCATGTCTATGCAAGCATATTAAGAGATATTCAGTGACATGGTAGTTATTGGAATCATTACAAAAAGAACAAACCTGAGGAGAAAGCCAGTTTTTCAACATTTTATTTACTATACAGGACAAGCAATAAAACATACTTGTAAATTTTGGAACTTCAGTTACACTGAGCAAGCACTTGGTAAGAAAGGCTCAGTTTTGCAGCAGGTTTCAATTACATTTGTAGTGGATTTCAGGGCAGTTACATCAGCGTATATATAAGCTGGGCAAATAGAGAGACTGATGAGCGTGGGGGAATTGTGCAAATAGGCAGCTGGTGGTTCTTGTCTTGGCTATTTCACCGCCATTTTCTTCTGCTAACACACAGGTTTCTCAAGAAACAGTTGGTGTTTTGAAAATAGCCCTGTAATGAGCTGTAGGCAGGATTTTGCCTGTTCAGAGATTAGACTGATGATGAAACTGCCCTTCCTAAGAGCCCAGGAGTCTATGAATATGTTGATTGTATATTTGGGTAGTCTATTCAGATTTATTTTAAATTCTTACCTTTCACAATTGCTATTCCACTATTGAACAGAAAAAAACAACAACCCAACCCAACCCAACCCAACCAAAGCAACAAACCAAACATTTTCCCATTTTGATCATTAAGAAGCAGGCTGTGGTAATTAGAGAATAGGTTTTAAATGGTAGGAGGGGGATACTTCACAGAAGATTAAATTATTTGATATTTGGTGATATTTTAAAAGCAAACTGAGCATTGGAACAAAACAGCCGTAGGGTAAATATGGCCTCGATGAGCTTTTTAAAAACCCTAGTACATAGTCCTGCCAGTCTTTTAGGAAGACAATTGCAAAATCAGCAAGCCAAACACCATAATCAATTGCTTGTCTAGACATAATCCTCCTACCTACTTTCCAGCCCTCCTCTCTCTTTGTGGCCATTCCCGAGATACCTCAGCAGTGACTGCCTGTGCATCCTTGCAGACAAGCAAGGAATCCCTCTGCGATAGTCCCAATGTCACGGTGGTTTATTTCCTCTTGCCATTTGACTTGGGGAACAAGCCTCCTCAGAGGCAAGAGGAAAGTAAGGAGGAAGCTTAGGTCTGAAATGATGTGCAGCTGGTGGGAGAAGTTGAATGCATCATGGGAAATGTTTCATGCAGACCCAAAGAGGCTGGTGTGTGTGGCTGTGGTGGGGTGTGCCCATGAAGGTGGTAATCTTGCCAAGCTGTCCAAGGAGGGAATAGTTGGTACCTCCACCAGTGCTCCTGTAGGCTGTAATGGGGTCTCGTGTGGGTGCAGGAGCTGTGAAATGCCTGCTAGGAGAAGGTGCAAGCAGCCATAAGAGGAGTCTTTGGCTGTAACCCCTTTTTCTGGTCTTCCTCCTCTGTGTGTCGTGCTGACGGAGGTTGGGGGGAGTGATAAAAAGGTTTGGTGGGCACCTGGTGCTCAGCCAGGGTAAACCCACCACAGTCCTTTTTCTGGTTTTCCTCCCCTGCTCTCAGCAAACTTGGAAATGAGAAGACTGCAGGAGCTGCAACCCAGTGATGCGGCTGAGATGGAGGCAGGTGGGGTGGCTCTTCTTGCCCATAGGAATGTCTGGCTATGGCCATGGGCCACATGGGCTCTGGGGTTCGCAGTGGCAATAGCAGATCCTAGCTGCAGGGAAGGGGTGAGTGGGAAAAGAGCCAGTTCCCCAAATGGACAGCATGGTCCTTGTATCAGCATGAACAAGGGGTTGGTGGAGGTACAGGGATCTCAGTGGTCAAAGAGGCTTGAAAAGAGGATTGCTGGGATCTGGGGTGGAGGGCTGGCTTTGCTGAGAGAAGGGATAGGGATGCTGTAACCCACAGAGCCATCGAAGAGGAGCGTGCTGAAAGGGCTTCACTCAGTTGAGGACTGTGGAGATCTGGTGAAAAGAAGGACAAACTCCTGTCCTGTCATTGCATGTTTGGTCAATGACTTAAGAAGAGATTCAGTGCAATTTCCTTTCCAAAAAATGATGTTGTTTTGAAGTAAGCCTGTACATTTCACAGATGTGCCAATATACTGGCTGACATGGCTGCCATTCCAGAAGAATATATTATTACTTCTTGATAGGAGGTCAAATAAAAAATCAAATAAAGAAGGGGAATGGACTGAAATCACATTCCAGTATATTTGTTATTTCCAAGAGAAAAACATTGTTGCACAACGTTTTTTGCTATTTCATCCATGATTGTTCTCCGAGGGATCAAAAATTACAAGAGACACTCATGTGGACAGCCTGGGCAAATATCTCCTTAAAAATTCCATCAGGATGAAGAACAAGATTTTCTGGAAATCACTCCATGCAAAACACTGTCCAAATTCCATTTGAACAAAAAGACACATCCACAAATGAAGCACACAGACAGCTTTCAGGCTTCACTGGTGAGTTCTGTTTAGCGCAACCTCTGCTGTCAAGTGAGAAGACTCCCATACCCCATACTTCTAAAAACACTGGAAGTACCAACATCTTTATTTTATTTTATTTTATTTTATTTTATTTTATTTTATTTTATTT
>WTSP01001526.1:0-12651 GCA_025331215.1 Actenoides lindsayi | reverse complement strand
TATTTTATTTTATTTTATTTTATTTTATTTTATTTTATTTTATTTTATTTTTTTTAATGTGACCAGATCTTGTGGTTTTAGCTTCTCACTTTTGGAATCTTCAGTGTGAGTTGTTATGGGAATAACATCTACTCTGCTCAAGAAAAACAGTCAGGGGAGTCAACTAGAGTCCTGCACATCTGAGAGCCTGCACACTTTATGTCTAGCTGTGTTTTTGACTGCTATGCACAGCTCTCCATGGCATGAGCCTGACCTAGAGGAGCCCTAAGCAGCACAAATGTGGCACAAGCCCTTCAATGCTCCTTGGCCTTAGTAAGTGGCCCTTGTTAGTTCAGCTGTGAAGAACTATCCTCCCAGTCTTGCTGAGCATCCACAGTCTCCATAGCAATTGTTTTCATGGCATATCCATGGCACTTAGGGATCCAAATCCCTTAATCTCCTTTGAGTGCTTTCCTCTGGCTTTTTAAAGAAAGCAGTGAGCTCTGTCATGTGCATGGAGGATGTTAGGTCAATGGCCAGGTTTGTGTCCTGTAGTCCCACCCCCTTCTGAAAAATACAGTACTTAAGTTTTGGTAGTTCACTACTGTGCATTGCAATATTTGGTAAGGCAGTGAATTTCCTGTGGGGACTGTGTACCCTGCATATGTCTGAAGGGCTGGGTGGCTAATTTCATGGTAATTTGCTGCACAAGACACAGGAAGAGTGCACATGTGCCTAGCCAGAGGGAAAGAAGTTAAACCACTGATCCCAGACAAACATGGTTCACTGGGTACATTAGCAGAAGTCCCCCTTTGGTTCTGGTGACAAGGCTGCAGTGGCAGAGGAATTCATAACACAAAGTTGTTTCACGACTCCAAAAGAGTGGGACCTGTGACATATTTTGGCTGAAACTAGCACCATAGATTTCATATTGTGGGACTATCCTTCCACATAATTTTAGGACAATAATTACAGATTAGAACAACCAGTCAGGCTCCCCTTCTGCCCATCTTCAAGGCTAACAAAGGATATCGTTCTGCTTTCAATTTCTTCAGTTTTGGGTTTGCTGGGACAGTATCCCACTGCCTGAAGGTCTGCACTGAGAGGAGTTTTGCCCAACACCTCCAGCTCTAGGTGTCAAACTCCATTTTGGGGGTGCAGTTGTATCTCATTATCAGTCAGGAAACATAAAAAGTCACTGCTTTTCTTCACAAGTATTTGGTCAGCCCTGAAGTGGTCAGGCAGTTGGTTTAGATGATTGTTGTAGGTCCCTTCCAACTGAAATAGTCTATTCTGCTTTACTCTAGTTTTGTTTGGGGCTCATGTCTCTGGGATTTCACCTTGTGTTAACTTTCAGTCTATAAGGCTGAGTGCAGTTTTTGATCTCATGATCTGATCCTGTTCCACATATTTCATGGCAATTAAAGGGGAGATCTTTTCTCTCAGTCTGCATCTGTCTTGGAGGTGCATCCACAGCACAGAGTGGGATATTTACACTCTTTAGTTCTCTGCAAAGAAAATAAATGTCATGGCCTCTCACCAGTCACCATTCTCCAGCTCATATTGGCCCACATTCAGTCTGCAGGGACTGCACAATTTAACTGGAAGTAGACATGGTTTGAATTGGCTTTCTGCATTTTCTGCTTGTGGTGGCCAATGAGTAGCCCTGTACCAAAGAGCTCTAAAGAGAAATATGCCTTCTCTGAGTAAGCCTTCAGCAGTCCAACTCTGCATGTATCCTACAGTTCAGCCTTTAGTGATGAGGCAAGTTTACAATTGAAGGTTCATTGCTCACTCAGTAGACAGTCCTTTTGCAGCTAACGCACTTCTGCATGCTTGAGAAAATCCAGCCAAGTTTAGTAAGTGAAGGACTCAGACAAGGGGAAGAGAAATCTGCAATGTTATAATTAAAGCAGCCAAATGAGAGAGTACTGAAACAGTGGTTATTTCAAGACAAAGCTTTTATACACACAAAAATTAAAGTGCATATTAGCCTGATTTCCAAATGCAATGTGCCCTGTGCAGCCATAGTGCCTGTATCTGCCTATGACCTCCTTTCAAATAAATCTTGATGCACACACTCGTCTGCCCATTTTGGGTAGGCAAGACCGCCGGTAGCAATTTTGAAGATACCACATGCTTACAAAATCAGCAGCCATGCAGGGGAGAAAAACCCAAATAAAAGCTATTGTGAAAGTGAAACCAGTGCTTACCAGCACCACACTGCAGCAGCCAGGGTGTGCATGGTGTCAGGCAGCATAGCTGGCAAAGTGACATAAGCAGTTGCAGGTGACATGTGAAGGAACTGGAAGAGGTTTGGAGTTTTGGTAAAGACACAGAGTTGTTCCTTTAGTCTTTTAATTTTAAAATTATGGTTCTCTTCCCTCTTCTTGTGCTTTGTGTTTTTCTCTTTTTTTGAAATAATGCTGTATGAATTCAGTTGAATATGGGATAGGCAATAAGCATAACCATAAAAAAATTTAAATAAAAGAATTCTAAATTTCTCATTAACTCCTCAAATTCAAGTGGTGACTACAGGAGCATGTCTGTCTCAGCCATCACCAAATCGCCCATTCTTGTTTTTCCCTTCCACCACCACCAAGCAAACCTAAGTCACAAAGTTTAGGTCACTGCTTGAATTTTCGCAGTTTAGCTCAGGCAAGCCTGGGGCTTTGTGATATGAGAATGTCAGCTGCAAAAAAAAAATGCCAGAACCAAGATGGCTTAAGGACCTCATTATCTTGCACTGCAGGTAGTCATGTGCATCCCTCAGTTCGAGGGTAAAAATGTTATCAACCCAGAATATCACCCCCATGCCCCGGGTGACAGGGAAACTGGCAGCCTCATAAGGTGTGAGGAAGCTGAAAAGCAGCCTCTAGAGAGGTTGGGGCAGGATCTACACATAATCCGAGTAACAGTCTTCTACTGTTGCCACAAGCTATCCTGAACTCACCTCCTTGTAGACGTACCATAAAAATTACCCTTAAATGACAGTGTTTATGTGCAGGGTTTACATTAAGCATTGACAAAACTTTTAGAAAAGCAATATGTAAAGGAAGATTTAGGTTTCTTCTTTCTCCCCGATGGCAGCTTCCAGCTACGCACAGCTGAACGTGCAAGAGTTCAGCTCCACTCTGCTTTCTCCTGAGGTTCCAACCCTTATCTTTTAGTGATCCAGTGAAAAATGTATTCAGCTTCACCTCAGGCTACCTCATTGCATAATCTCAAGCATCTTTATTCCCGTGAGCACAGATCATCGCAGCAAACCCAGTTTAGAGGAAAAAACATCTCATGTGCTGGGTGTCTCATCCTCGTGTTCGTGTCCCTGCTAAACCCACTGATATTTCTGTTTAGTCAGTGCTGTTGGTGGGGGGAAGCCTACTCCAGGTGTGTGCCCATAGATCTGTAGCTAGGGCAGCTGGGCTCCCAGTCCCCATTTCTCTGTGTCACACCAGGATCAAGTTTGTCTTATCCCAGCAATCAGGAGGAACAGTTATTTCTCTCCAAGACATACACTGAAAGACTGTTCCTAATTCGCAGTTTGCCTCCATAAATGCAAAAGACTGAAAATTTATAATATTATGTAATTCATCTGGGCAACTTCATCTTTGCCAGCTTCTCCTGGGAGAGGGCCGGCCTGTCTGAGAGGGACACCATGTGCTTGAAGAGCAGCAGAGGAGATGAGAACCCATCCTAACGGATTGCTGCTTGAGTAGCTGTCTCTCATTGTAGATGTAGATGTGGCCTCATTTACTGGAACAAGAATCAACACTGTAAATATTTGCTGTGCAATAAAGCTTGATAAGCCCTTTTTTTCTCAGCATTTTCACATTTTCAAGGTGATCAGTAGGCAAAAGGCACTGCTGCCAGCCTACTCCTATCTGTCAGACAGCTCTCAGATATGCAAAAGTCACTGATTTCTGCCTCTTTGCAGCAGAAAAAGAATGATTACTGTTTCTGACTCAGCTCAGAAGATTTTGTCATGTCTGATTTTGCTGGAGGCTCCGGCCCTTCACGCCAAGTTATGGTATCACACAGCAAGAACAGCTAAACAGCCCCAGATGGCCTGGTTGGTTCACATTAGCCTCCTAGGTTTTTAGCAGCACTGTCATATACCCTGTTACTCTTGGACGGTGTAAAGGTTTCTTTTTTGAGCCAGGTTTGTCAACAGTCTAGGTGGATTCTCCAGGGCTCCATTCTGGGGCTCGGCGTGCTTTGCCTTGGCATGTGTTTAAAGTACACTCCAGTTTCGAATAAATCATATCCCCCATGTACTACCATAAAGGAATGTGGATGATATTCTTGTGGTTATCCACAATATCTTTGTGGAGATTTTGGGAAGAAAAAATAAAATAAAATACCACTCTTCCAGATATTTTGAAATATTACCTCTGACTGTAAGGGGGAAAAAGTTTAAAGAGAAATTAAGCTGCTGTCATGAGTTGTTTGAACTAATAACCACTGGTAGAAGAATAGATTAGTTTCTATAAATATTGTTCAGCTGAAACCTCTGTGGCTGAGGTTTTTTTTTCCTGGTCCATGCAGTAATGCACATACTACAGAGACTGAATATTCAGTGACTGAATAGGTAGCTAGTGAGCTCTAAAATGCAGTTTCATTGCAGATATCGGCCTACAAAGACTGCAAGACGTGGCAAACTTTGTACCAAGCTCTGTGAAGAATCATCATCACCCATTGTCTTTTAAGGTGGCTCATTTTAGTGGTAGCAGCTCCAGCTGTGGTCTTAGTCAACCTGCAAAGGCTGAACTAAAATGATCTGCAGAGACTTCTCAGTGTGGCATAGTTTAACAAATTTGCTAGATTTATTGAAGTGTTAGGTTTGGGATTTGCTATTCAAGCATTCCTTCATCAGGGTGAAACAGATTCTTTGACAACTTGTTCAAAAGAAAAATCTGGTCTCCATTATGTGCAAGTGCTGTGTCATATTCAGCTGAAATAGGCAGACACCATTCTTTTAGCTCAGTTTGGGTCATTATGACTGTATCCTGCCATTGATCTATATCTGGGTCTCCAAGCTATGTCCATTAAAAAGCCTGAAAAAAATATCAATGGCAGGATACAGCCCTTTGTTATTTCACATTACAATCACAAGGAATTAGAGTAGGATCTGGCTCCCAGGCCCCTGAGCTGGCCTGCAGCTATTATCTTTATGAGAACAGTTTGCATCCCTCAATGAGAAAAGCCTTTGGAAAACCAGGACGTCATCCGATAGCTTCCAAGCTCTGATATTGCCAAATAGCAACTCCTTTCTCGTTGTACGAGCACACCGGCCATTGCAGAGCTTCGGTGGTGGTTTGTACTTGACAACAGCGTGTTCTTGGGTCCTTCTGGCAACACTTCTCGACCCACCTGCATTTATTATGTTTTGATCCCTCATTGGGCAGATGTCTGATTTCCCCAAACACTCTTGCACATCATATTAGCCCCGTACGTGCACACTTGGCTGGAAAGCAGCAGAGAGGAGTGACTGAAGAACTCAGAACATGTCCCTGTTTGAGTGTTTGAAGCTGCCTGGCTGCTAAGGGCTCCTTAAATCCCCAATATCCTTGCCTCAGAGCCCATAACCTTGCATCTTCTGTGGCTATGCACTGTGCAAAGGACACTGGCAGATACACTCAAGATTTGATCTGCTGTCATAAATGTCTCTGCAGAAGTAAATCTTGCCAGTAATGAACCAAAGAAAGGTAACAGCCTTGCAGTCAGTGATCAAAACCTATTCCATCCACTTCCATTCACAACCCATTTGATGTTTTGCATCTAATGCCAACCAGAAACCCATTAAAGCTCTGAAAGTGCTTGAGTACTATTTTGGAATTTAAGCCAAGTAACTACTACCGATTCATTTGTCTAAATATTTTACTTGTGGAAATTTATTTTCATCCAGAGCACTCTTGTGAAATTTACTTAGGCATTTTATCTGTTCTGAAAAAAAGTCTCCTCTATAATTTTGCAGTCTTTGGGGGTAATTTAATATTGAATACTATTAATAACCAGGTTAAAAAAACTCCACCCTTTTTAAAACTAGCTCTTGCCACTAATGGAAAGAATTTAAATGAAGTTGTCTGTTCATACAGGACACATGCAGGAACTTGAGACTGTATGTTCATGCATGTAATTTTATTAAAAGATTCACAATATCCTTCTGAGCCATTCCAGAATTCAGTTTTACAATGGGATACTCATTAGTGAAAGGAGAATAATTTTGATGACACTACAGACAAGTATTTTCTAATCACAGCAAATTTGCAATGTATTTCTGAACTGTAAATTGAAACCTCTTTTTTCCATAAACCTATGACATTAACAGAGGAGAAGAACAATGCAGTGAAGTTTCCTTAGCAAAAGGTCTTTAAGCATAACATTATGTGACGCTTCAATTGATTGATAGGAGAAGACTATTATTTTACTGCTCTAGTGATTTCTCGCATGGACATTGATTCCAGAGGATGTACGACTGACCAGCATACCAACTCCCAGTTAACCAGTACTAATGTATTGGTCATGTCCAATTGTTAATGTACCTATTTTTAAACGTTTTCTACTTTAAACCAACATTAAATGGAAAAGATCTTGGTGTAACCCTTTAAAAATGAAATCTGTTTCACTATCAGTCACAACATTTGGGTAGTACAGTCACCTTCCCTTTCAGGGTGACAGCAGTATTGTGCTGTCTGTAGGAAAACGTTTCAAAGATGTTTGCTTTGCCAGATGCGAGGCCTAAAGACACTGGAAAGGGCAATGAGAAGGGCACACCTGGAACTCAGGTGGGTTCACCACTTGCCCTGTCTTTTGACTCATGCACAGTTGCTTCTACCAGCCCCAGATCTCTGGTTACTGTATAGTTCATGGTGTTTCCTTTTGCTCTTTCTTTCAAACAGCTTGGAAAGAAGAGTGTGATGCTCCCAAGAGCTGAAGACAGCCACTCTTGAGCAGCATGGGTGAGGGGCTGTAGGTTGTCTGGGAGCTTTGCAAGCTGTAAGGCACAGGAGAGAGCCCATTGCATCTCTCCTCTTGCACCCCTTTCAAGCTTTTCCCTTCTGGCTCATTAAAGAAACCTCTGAGGAGGGCAGGAACACTTTGAAATTTGAACACAAAGAGGCAGTTGAGGGGTTCAGGAGAGGACATGGCCTTCATCAGTAAACCACCATCACACTGAGCTTCTTCCCCTTGCAAATCTCCTCAGGTAAGTGAAGACGTAAAACATTGTCTCCTGCTGGCTCCAGCCATCCCTGCGTAGGAGCAGAGCTCTGAATTCAGTTTCCACAAGGGATATTTCTTTTTATTTTACTTGGACAGTGGTTAAACACAACAGTAGGGGTTTATGTTTCTGTCCTGCCTGAAGCAACGCCTCCGCTGCATGTCCCAGGCTGCTGCTGCTGCTGTATGATGGAGAGGCAAAACACAGGCTTTTGTTGTGAAGTCTCATGGGTTCAGAGGCTTTTCATGCCTCATCATAGCTGATGCTGGGACTCAAAGCTCTCCTGTGCTGTGCATGCTATTTACCAGCCAGCAGTCTTGAAAATATTTTTATTGCTGCTAATTACCCTTCAGGGAGACTGTAAAACAGAGACTCTATGGGAATCTCTGGGCTGTCTATGCCTGGAGGAAAATATGAGAGCTATTAGCCACGTTTGCTAACCAGAGCATCACAGCAAGTGCTTCTAGGTCGCTGTGCCCAGCTTGTGTCAGGCTTCTTGGGGGATGTTTACAGCTCACCCTCTCACTGCAATTCCGAACACTGATATTCTCTTGGAAAGGAAAAGACTCATAATCTGTTAAACATCTTGCTCTTTCTGAAATTAGCACTTCATCCAACCTTCCACCAGTGGACTGCAGATGTCCCAGTTTAAAGCAGCTACACTTTCATGCCCTAGGTTTGACAGTCAAGGGTAGTGGTGGGGTGCTGTGGGGAGAGGCTGTCCATGCAGTATGAGGCTACATCTAGGTTTGCTCCCTGCATCCATCTTCACCATATTACCCATGACATCCATGGGAGCAGGGTGCTGGGGAAGGAGCTCCTGTGGCTATCTGGGGCACTGCAGAGCTGTAGCTCTGTTCTGACCTGTGCTGCCCTGCCAGGGATGCTTTAGGTCAGCTGAAGTCCACATGCAGCCAAAAGACAGACTCTTACCTGCTCCTTTACCTCTGGTCATACTGGATTTTCCTCTTTCTTTAGAGCCAGCACAAATGCTTCTAACACCACAGCTGGTCACGTGACAGGAGATGAGTGAAAGAAGGGTGCCCAGATGGCTGGAGACTAGAGGGGGAATTACTGTGCCTTCTTTGATCATCATATAAATTTGAGAGACAGAGAAAGGTTATAGCTTAAGTGCATCATGAAACTGCACCAGGGTGTCCGTGAGCTGCACAACTGGCCATACATCTGCAGAATAGGGGGCTGTCACTTGCCCCTTGGGGTTTCTGTGACACCATACTGAAGTGTAGCAAAGAGCCAGCACTGAAAGCTGCTGCAGCAAAGAGAGGACTTATTTGTGTTTGAGAAGAGAGGAAAGGAGAAAAATGAAGAAAGAAGAGGGGAAAAAAAGAAGAAGAAGAAAAAAAAGCAGAAAGATAAGTGAATAAAGACATTAGCACAATTCTTTCTAAGCTACTAAGAAAAGGAGACGTAAAAAGTAAAGCCAATGGGAGAAAGACATCTTGTCCCAAGAGCTGTGCAAATGCATGGAGAGCCTCGCAGGAATGGGGCTGCCCAATGTTGCTGAAAAGAAGTGGTTGGTGGTAGCACGAGACTGGGGAATATGCCTTATCCATGCCACGCTGCCATCCCTGCCCCTCTGGGAAGGCAGCCCACCTCCTCACTGCCCTCAGCATCTCAAACGGAGATGCAACCACAGTTTGGTCCCTTCATGCTTCCCCTTGGCCTCCGCACAAGCACTGAAGACACGAAATGCTAGTCCCTGCCTCCACCCATGGAAACCTGGATCTGCTTCTGGCCCTGGACCAGGAGAGTCATGCTGGGCTGGTGGTGTGAATAACACCTCATTTTGTGGATTTGAACGATGCAGGGCAAATTAAGGATAAAACATCTTCTTTAAGCTTAAAATGACCTGCTTTTGCTGGGTTTGAGTCACACTTGAGCTATTTTAAAACTCTCTTAGAATGCTTTATTTTCCTTTTCAAGAGTAATAAGTGAAGATGGGCCAGATTAAAAGTGGTGGCCCAAACAGTTGTGAGCTTGGGTGGGGGTTCAGTAGAAAATTACATCACAATTTTCCAGTTTGGCTCATCCTAGACTTTTGGAAACTATCTTGTACTCGAATGTTTTTTGTGCTCGAGGTTTTCCTTCCACAAGTTCACTTCTTTTTCAGCTCATCAAAGTGCAGCTTGAACGAGTATTTGCTTGACTGTGGTGAGCTCCATTTTTAAAGGAACAAGGCTCAAAAGGTTGAAGATCTGGCAGATCCTTGTCAGGCTGAACTGCAAAGTGGAGTGAAAAGCAGCAATTTTGATTTGAAGCCCTATATAAAAAATACGTTTCCAACCTAAGGGAGCTTGAATCCAAGCAGCTTTCTCTTCAAAGAAGCCAAAAATTTCAACACAAAACCCTTCCTGGAAAGATTTGAATGCTTGAGCTGGTGTGATCATGTGAAGAAACTTTGTCCATAACCACAGAAACTGAAAATCAGAATGCATTTGCTGAGCCCGATCTTTACTTCTATCCGGGAACTTTCTCTTTTGCCAGGTCTGGACACCTGCTCCTTCTTCACCTGTGCTGTGAGCACTGAGCCACCAGGAAAGAGGTGTCTGATAAGTGCCTGGTGGTGTCCATGTCAATTAGAGATTGATTCCCACCTGGTTCTTATGCTACCCACTCCCCTTGATGTCTGGTGCTTCTTGGGATTGGAGGTGGCAACCTCTGAGGTTCCAAGTAGTGAGCAGCAGTGTTTCCAAATTACTAAGTCAAACTACTGGCATTCCCAAAGTGCACCTGGACACCCAGGTGAGCAGCAAGGTGTCCACGAGTCCTGCCACTGTTACCAGCTAGCAGTGGGTGGGAGGTGTTGGGCTGGTGGCATGCCTCTGGGATGTGCATGCCCCTGGGCTGGACACTGGAACCTGCTGCCAGGAGCCAGGTCAGTGAGCTGGGCAAGCGGTGCTGGTGCAGCTGAAGTGTGAGAAGCAGGGCTGGCCACGCAGAGACAAAACAAGTGCAAACTGAAATCTTGCTGAAGTTGGAAGGACACATGCACTCAAACATAGACACACGTGTCTCCTGCTGCCCACACCACGCTGAAAGTCACTGGACCTTCAGAGGTGCAGAGGTTCCAGGGGATACTGTGAGCAAGAGACAGAAGAGCTGGAGATCACTCAAGGAAAACACAGCTTGATGCCCTTGGCATAGTCACTTCAACCCATGCTCCTGTATGTCCATCTCCCAGAGGAGGAGTCTCATAAATAACCCACTCAGATGGTTTTCTTTCTCTTGACAGCTTTCCAGGCCTTAGCTTTGAAGCCACAAAATGCTTCCAAGCAATGCTGAACACAAGGGAACCAGGTATCTGCTGCTTGCCTTTTCGTGACAAGCTTTCCTGACATGCAGAAGGTGCAAAGTTGTTGAAGGAGGCACCTCCTTCTGTTTACCTGCATTTTTCCAGACTCTGTAAAGAGCAATGACAGATGTGGTAAAAGAAGTTAATTTAAATGATAGCCAGGAGGCAATTGCAGACAAGTCTCACTCATGATGAGTCTCAACTTAGATTATTGATGTATTGTTTGTGTGGTACATACCGTCACGTTTCAAAGGCCAGAAAACAATGTCAAAATATGAGCAAATAACACAAAAACTAAATATCCACAAGCAGAGGAACTGTATGGGAGATTCACAGTTCAGGAGGTGCTCAGCTTTCGGGTCCTGCTCAGGATGGGCCTCTAACCTATGGGATAACCTCATTCAGATAAAATGATGGATTGCTACAGTCTTTCCAAGGAGGCTGCACACTCACTGGGAGCTTTTTTTCAAAGTGAAGTCCCCCTGCATCATCCCATTGAGGTTTTTGGATCAGGCCCTACAAAGTCATGGGTTAAAGAAGCATGGATTAGTTTATTTTGAGAAAGAGCACAGAAAGGAGTAAATATCTGAACATCTGCATCTCATTTTCCATTACATTTTTCTATATAGGCATTTGAAGTCTTGGTCATGAGCCCTCCCAAGTCATTATGCTTAATTTCTGGAAAATGGTGAAGATGAGGAAAATGCCAGATTCCCAAGCTGGATCACAAACAGTTCAAGTACCTTACCTGTGAGTAATGTCTTCTGAGTGGGGTCCACACTTTGGTATCAGCCAGTGAGCTGAACTGGTTGTACACAAATCTCTGCTTTCCATGTTGTTTGAGCAGACAAGGTCCAGGTTGGTAGAGTCTTAAATGGTAAGACTTGAACTTGTGATCATTGTCCCCATCCTCAGTGCTTGAAACATGGATGAAATCCTGACTTTATGGTAATGGATGGCAAGAAGTCCCTGCACACAAGAGATGCCAGGTTGTAATTTTAAAAGCCTACCAGTGCAAGAATAAACAGAATAGAAAATATGATTGCTGTCATTTCAACACAGGCTAATAAACTCTTTATGGACGTGGTAAATTAAATCCCAGAATGATGAAATAATTTAGACAATAATTCACAACAGCCAGCAAAATCAGACAGAGTTCCCATTGACTTCAGTGAGAACAGGATAGGTCCCGGAGGACACTCTGGCTTGCTTTGGCCAAGAGCTTACAATGTTTAACCTCATGTTTTCCAGTGGAGAGGGCCACGCAAGCTGTCTCTTACCTCACTGTGTCTCAGTGCTCTGAGGCTGCTGTAAGAAAACATCAGCTGAAGAAACTCTGATAAAGAAGGATGGGACTCAGTTGGCCTGATTTAGGTACTGAGCTCATACATGTTTCAGGTGCCAACTAAAGCTGTTCTCCAGTGGTTTTGTGAGTGCACACAGAAGACCTGCCAGCCAAGAAGCGTGGATGAAGCCACAAGCGTTGGCCCTAAGCTGCAGCTGCAGTGGTGGCTGGACATCACCTGGTCCTGGGCATGGACAGTCTCTTGTTTCTAATTAATCTCTTTTGTGATAAAACCCCAGACTCGTTATCACAGAAGGTGAAGTTTCCCTATTGCTTTAAATTGATCAAAGTGTGGTCCGCTGCTGCTGGGAGCCATTTCATTCTTCCCTTCGCCTCTGGGCCTGTTCCCGCCTTCACGTGAGCTACTGAGACTACTCATCATTTTATAGGTTTGGTAGACTTAGCTTTTGTCCAGAGCAAGTCCCCTGCCTGATTTTGACTCACGGAGCCCTGGTCCTGGGGATGTGCATGGGGTCAGAGCTGCTGGCAAAGGCTCAACACCATCCCTAGTTTTAACAGGCTTGTTTGACCCAGGGTCCTGGACACAAGAAGCACTAAAGGGTTTGGCAGGCGGGAGTATCTCAAGACAACACAGAGCTGCAAAAAGCAATTTAAGCAGCAGAGCTCTGTAGATGGACCGTCCTGATCACACGTTCAGCTCTACAGGCTGAAAACATGAGCAGGCTGTTTTGCAGGTCTGGCTCCATGCCCATGTCCAGCAGCTCTGTGCCAGCACAGCCAGTTGGCAGGTCCTGGGGATGCTGAGGCCCCTCTGCACCAGCCAAAGGAGGTACA
>WTSP01001525.1:0-32251 GCA_025331215.1 Actenoides lindsayi | reverse complement strand
GGTAATTCTTTTTTTTAATATATATATACACACACACACACATGCACATATATATGTAACCTATATGTATATATTTATATACATAAAACCTATATTTATATATTTTTATGTATATATATAAAACATCTTTGTCCCCTGGGTTTGTTTAGCTGCTTTTGTTTTTGTCTTTATCAAAACAGTCACAGTTTAAAGCACAGCATCTTTAACAGAATGTTTCTTTTTCCTCTTCAGCTTGAAGATAAAGTTCTAGATTGGCAATCTTCTCCGGCCAGTGCACTAAATAACTGGTTTTCCTTTGCCCCCAACTGGTCTGAACTAGTTTTACCTGCCTTGCAGTACTTGACAGGTGACAGCAGAGGTAAGAATAGCTGTTAAAAATACTAATGATGTTGATACCTCAGTTCTAACCAGTGCTGGTTTGTATTATAGCTTAAATCATCTTTTAATTCATCACTGCAATAAATCACTGTATTGTTGACAGCGTTTCGATGATAGGCTTTATAGCTTATATTTCATGATTGTGGGAGACTTGGTTTGCATATAGACAGCTGATAAGACCCAGCTTAATTCCTGAGTATATGAAAACGTGTGTGAAATTGCCTCTACACAGTCAGTTTTTCCTGTTCAGATCATGCACTTCAGGCAGGATGTTTGAAGCAGGAAGAAATTAATCTTTTCCTGGTGCAAAGACATTGTGGTTGTCTTTGGAGATAAGAAAAGATAAACTAAGATGAAGCCCTGAGCAATCCACTGGAAACAGGAAGTTGGTGCAGCTTGGACTTGGGGCTTGGACTCGGACACTTCTTTCAAACTAAATGATTCTGTGGTTCTCGTTTGCTGAGTGGGAAGATCTAATGTGAGAGACCATGATGTAGATTGTGGTGGCCTTTGCAGCACGGATACTTCCTCTCTCTAATGCTGTGAATACTGTAAATCCAGAGCTTTTGCTTCCTGTGAGCCCAGAAGTAGTCACTGTACAGTAATGTTCCTGGTGCACAAGCAGGATCTCATATGGATGAAAAGCTCCTTATCCTGTTCTAGTCTTGTGCTGTTACTTTCCCTTGGGGCAAGTATAAATTTAGAGGTGCCCTTACATCATCACTTCAAATGCTTTACCTGTTGTTACAAGTCTTAACAGCTTGTGTTACAACAGTAGAATTTTGGAGGGTTGGATGACTGTGTGATTCCTCTGTCATGTACATTTTTCATTGTAGATGTCCCTTCCAGCTTCTCACCTTTTGTTGAATTCAAGGAAAAAACTCAGCAGTGGAAATTGCTTGGTGAGTATCTTGTGCTCTTCTACGATTTCTACTGTAGCACAAGTTTACTGTGTTCTCCAGGACTTTACTTGCTGCAGCCCAGAGAGCAAGATGGAGCTCTTAATTCATTGGTCAGGCCTTTTGTCTTCTTCAGTCTGAGCGAAGATGTGGTTTGGATTTGAGGTTTTCACAAGATATCATAGAAAGAGGATAAGCAAGCAAAGAAACGGGGCTGTATTTCTTCATGTCACTGACTTAACCATGTTTATGTCACCCTTCAGGTCTGTCTGAACACCCTCCTATTTTCCTTTCTACAGGGCATACCTTCTGATTATTCCAAGTGATTATTAGTTATTAGAACTATAAATGAATTTAAGCTTCTCTGTGGAGCAAAGCGGTACTGTTCTCACTTCTAAAAGTGGGAACCAAAGAGCAAATGGATAACCCGTGTGCCCAGGCTCATACTGACTGAATTACAGGGGGTCTTCTGTTCACATTTGTTCATTTAGCAACTAGTCTTCAAACACTGAAATTGGAGGGACTGTGAAATGTGGAAGATGCCTCGTGACTGGTGATGCTGAGTTCAGAGGCGGGAAGGGAGTAGGAGATAGGCTGGAAAGTACAAGCAACTGGCTGCATAACAAATAAAGGACTTCTATTTCCTCTGTCTTGGAGTAGGTTCTTGCCAAGATCACGAGAAGGAATTGGCAGCACTGTTTCAGCTCTGGTTGGAGACCAAAGACCAGACTTTTTTCAAAGTGAGTCAGAAAAAAATCACCTTCTAGCAGCACAAAACCTGAGTTATATCCAACTCTGACATTTCTTTGGTTTTTTTGACAGGAAAATGAAGACAGCTCAGATGCCACAACACCAGTTCCCAGAGTGTAAGTACATAACACTGCCTGAAAGCTTTCACAGCGTGTGCTAAAGTGATGAATTTGGTCCTTGTGCCTCTGGGTCTGAATAACTGGTTGCTTAAAATAAAAAGATCTTTACATCACGGGGCAGGAGGGAACTTGGTAAGTCTGCTTTTATAAAGGCAGTAACTAGACTTCAGAAAGTCAACTGATTTTCATAGCAAACCTGTTGTCTAACTTATGTCCTGGTAACAAGATTATTTACAGTCCTTGCTTACCCTCGGGTAGTGCACAGAGTGTATTTTAGAACCTCTGCAGAAGGTCTTTGTATTATCAAGTGCTTTCAGAATTTGGTGAGAAGGATTCTCAGAAAGGGGTGGGGGGGGTTACCAGTCTCCTGGAGAGTTCTTTGGGCCTGCTGTGGACTGGTTGCTCAGAACTGATGGTGACCTTTGTTTCAGAAGGACTGACTACGTAGTCCGACCTAGCACTGGAGAGGAGAAACGTGTCTTTCAGGAGCAGGTAAGAATTCATTTTAAACGTCCACACTGAAACAGTTAGCCACTAAAACAAGAGGGTTTTATATTCTGCACAGACTTTATTAATGTGTGTGGCAGAATAAATTTTGGAAACCTCTTTTGCCAGGTTAGAGGAGGAAGAAAGGGCTTGTTGCTGCTGGGGGAAGGGGTGTTTGCTGGGTGGAAAGTGAATCTCTGGCACCTCTCTAGTTTGTGCAGCTGAACCTAATGTCATGTCCCTGCCCACTTTTGTTAGGGGGTGTTTTATATTCTGCTTCAAGTAGTTTGTGTCCACAATAAGATTATACAGTAATATCTGAGCCTTTCATTTAAAACCACCTTTCTCTGGAGATTGATTTTAAGTTACATTATTAATTAAACCGTAGCACAAGCTTCTCAAGACTTCGCTTTTTATGTTTCCTGATAAATTCAGCTCTTTTTCTTCCAAATACAGGAACGTTACCGTTACAGCCAACCCCACAAAGCTTTCACTTTCCGTATGCATGGCTTCGAGTCAGTAGTTGGTCCAGTGAAGGGTGTGTTTGACAAGGAAACCTCATTAAACAAAGCCCGAGAGCATTCTCTCCTGCGCTCGGACCGACCAGCCTACGTTACCATCTTGTCCCTCGGTAAGGCAATGGCCATAACATTTGGGTTTTGGAGAAGAAAAGGACTCCCCTGACCCCCTCCAAACAATGACTTTAGGAATCTACATTATAAAGGGAAAAGATGGGCGGGCTGGGATGACATAAGCAAAGATTAAATCAGTTATATGAAATGCTGAGAGCAGGAATAGCTAGAAGAGACAACTGGAAGAAAAAAAAAGAAGCCAGCACAGCTGATGTGCTTTAATCTGGTCCTTTAGAATCTCTGCTCATATCTCTGAGCACAGCACTGATCCACAGGGCTGGATTTTAGTGAACAAGTAGGTACCATGAGAGTGGGAAGGAAAGAGCAATACCAAAATATACCTGCTGAAGTACTTTGCATGCAGCTACCTAGTTACAGCTGGAAGTTTGAGCTCTGATTCTGCATTTCAGTTCGTGATGCTGCTGCTCGCCTTCCTAACGGAGAAGGAACTCGTGCTGAAATCTGTGAGCTGCTTAAAGATTCCCAGTTCCTAGCTCCTGATGTCACAAGTGCTCAGGTAAGTTGGATGTTGTGTCTGGCCTCGGATTCTCCTAAAAATACACTGTGCAGACCTGGGCAGTATTCAGTGGCTGAGGCCTAATCATTTTTCATGCTGCTTCGACTAGCGAATGAGAGCTGTCTGGGGAGCTGCTGCCAGTCTGCACTGGACTCTGGATGATGAATAAACAGCTAAAAAAGCCCCAGAATTAACACCACGTCCTATAGCTGCCCGTATTTTAGATTGAGAAACAGTCAGTTTGCAGAGCTGTCAGCTTTGGTGGAAGCCCCATTTTATCCAGGGTGCCGCAGCATCTGCTCTCCGTTCTCACTCCTGTAAAGATTACTAGCGGCTTACTCGGGGTTTTGTGCTAAACAGGATTGCTTTTCTACTCGGGATCTTTGTAATTGATCTCTGAACTTGCAGGTTAATACTGTTGTTAGTGGTGCTTTGGATCGACTGCATTATGAGAAGGATCCCTGTGTGAAATATGACATTGGACGCAAGTTGTGGATCTACCTGCACCGGGACAGGAGCGAGGAAGAGTTTGGTAAGCCTGGCTTGGTGATAACTTAAGAAATGAAATTGTTTATACATCTCTTGAGCTTCATCAGACCACCTGGATAATGACCATCAGTTTGTCAGTCAGTTTGCTCACATTAGCCCACCAGCACTTGAAATTGAGTCTTGCAGAGCAGTCTGTCACTGAAGTATTTTGATGTACGTGTACATTCACACCTTCTTATGTGCCTTATTTTCAGCCTTTTTTGGCTAATTTTACTTGATATTTTTCTTTGCCCTGTTACGTGACTATGCATGTTTGATTTCTTGCCTGAAAATGAACCTGCAGTTCTCGACTGGCCTCTTTCTTAACTCATGTATGCTCGTCTTCAGGAGCTCTAACCATTCATTTGTGTTTCCAGAACGGATCCACCAGGCACAAGCTGCTGCAGCAAAGGCCAAGAAAGCTCTTCAGCAGAAGCCAAAACCTCCAGCTAAAATGGTAAACTTCTGGATGCTTTTGGGATTGGGAAGGAGATGTGGTCTTAATTTAATCCATGAATTCCGCATCCATAGCGGCCGATGAGAATTACCATGTACTTGAGTTATCAATTCATTAGGTACATGAGTGTCAGGGTTTGTCTAGCACCAGTGCACAAAATGAGGAGGGAAAGAGGGGACTTCAGTCATTCAGGATTTAGCACCAGAGCATCAGAGCTCAGCTTGAAGTGCTCAGCCTGCTCTCGAGTGCAGCAATCAAACCAGTTTCTGTGAAGACCCTCACGTGTGATGTGGTTTCTTTGCAGAAGTCTAGCAAGGAGAATTCTGTGAAAGCCCTCCCCAGCAGCTCATCAGAGCCCAGTCAGCTGAGCCTCAGTGACTCCAGCATGCCACCAACTCCTGTGACTCCTGTGACACCAACTGCACCAGCATTACCAGCAACGCCTATTTCACCCCCACCGGTGTCTGTGGTTGGCAAGAGTGTATCTAGTGCTGGATCGGAGCCAGCAAAGCCCAGCCAAAGGTGGTACTTCTGTCTTCTAAATCACTTGTGAACGTTACTCGCTCTTTCTCAATCATTTAGGAAGAATTTCTTCCCCATGAGGGTGGTGAGACACCAGACCAGGTTGCCCAGAGAGGTGGTGGAAGCTCCATCCTTGGAAGTGTTTAAACCCAGGCTGAATGGGGCTCTGAGCAACCTGCTCTAGTGAGAGATGTCCCTGCCCATGACAGGGGGGTTGGAACTGGGTGATCTTGAAGATCCCTTCCAACCCTGACAATTCTATGATTCTGTGATTTACTACATCCTGCAAGTCCTTTCAGTACTTAAAGGGAGACTGTGAGAAAGGTGGGGACAGACTGTTTATCAGGGCCTGTTGGGACAGGACAAGGGGGAATGGTTTGAAACTGAAGGAGGAAGGCTTAGACTGGAGAGGAGGAAGAAATTTTTTTAGACTGAGGGTGGAGAAACACTGGCCTAGGCTGCCCAGAGAGGTGGTGGCTGCCCCATCCCTGGAAACCTTCCAGGTGAGATTGGCCAGGGCTCTGAGCACCCTGCTCTAGTTGCAGATGTCCCTGCTCCCTGCAGGGAGGTTGGACTAGACCTTAAAAGGTCCCTTCCCACCCAAATTCAGTGCTTCTGTGATCTTTGCTGACCTGCTGGCTTCATTTTTTCTTCGTAGTGTTCTTCTGGTGTCGTCCCCTGCCATGCCGCAGCTTGGGACGTTGCTTTCCACAGCACAGAGCTCGCAGACGCAGCCGGGGCCGCAGCCACCTCCCCCCAGGGTGGTAAGTCACACCACCTCCTCAGGACTGCCTCAGGTCCGTGTGGTCACTGCCCAGTCCAGCCTCCCAGCTGTGTCCCAGCAAGCCCCAGTGGTAACCCAGCAGCAGCAACCTACGTCGGTGCCTCAAATCCGCGTTCCGGCTACAGCCACCCAAACCAAAGTGCTCCCTCAGGTGAGTTTGGCTGCGTGCTGGAGTAGCTCTGATGTCTAATCTGATCTTCTTGTAGTATTTCAGTGGGGTGCACAGGGATTACTCACTTGGAACATGCAGTAACGTCAGGGTGGGAGCATAGAAACAGTTGTGCATAAATAATACCATTCGGTGCTCCTGTTTTTCCCCCTTATTGCCTCTTTACATGGCACCATTAAATTGTGTTTGCACTAAAAACCCCACAGAACTTGCAGGCTGTAAGGCATGAGACAAAAAGAGTGAATTATTTGTCTGTTGGGGTCGTTTTAGTCTGCTCATAGGCTGCCTCTGTCATTCTGTAGGCTGTGATGACTCTGCCAGTTAAAGCTCAAACCAGCCCAGTGCAAGTGCAAAGACCAGGAAGCTCCGTGACGGGACAGACTGGCATCACTGTGACAGGACTGTCTGCAGCACCCAGCCCTGCTGTAAAACCAGTAACCAGTTCTCCAGGCAGTTCTGCTACAAGCACCTCTTCTACCACTGTCATCCAGAACGTAGCTGGCCAGAACATCATCAAGCAGGTGAGAGAGAGGGAGAGACAAGGAACTGGGCTCCATGACCCAGTTGTTTCCTGTTTGTTGTGAAAAGATAGTGAAAGCTGTAATGCTGTCTGAGTTAGTGACTGTCTAGGTTCAGGCTGTTGCTGGTTTGGTTCATTTGAGCCCCATTTTCCCAGATGTGTTAGCCCAAGGTTAGCCATTTCCAGATGTTGATCTGATTTTTCATTCATCTTGTTTGAAAAAGCAGCTCCACGGTATTTCATATTGGATATGCTTCTGGCAGTGGCATCTGATAGGTGACCAAAACTGTCTTCATTGATGTGCTGGGTGCCAACATCGTTGCTGCTTCTGATGCAGTGAAAAACTCAATAACTGAAGTTACTCAGCAGGCATTCTTTATTTTGCTGTGCTGGATGCACAGGGTATCGCTCCCCCAAATGTGTCCCCTGATGCCAGCTGGGTACACAGTTTATATGCAGGCTGAACATACAGATTCATTCTGTTTCTTAGGGCAGTCTTATGCTAATGGATTCCTGGGATTCATTTACATAGGCTGAGCATGCGTAATAAAATCAGGGTTAGGGTCTTTTCTCCCCTTGGGGGTCTTTCGTGACCTCTGGTGGCCATTTACTTCATCTTCTCTTCCTCATCACCGTCTTCTTTTAGTGACCTAAAGCCTAAAATCCTTCTTCTTGCCACAAAACCGGTTCTTGTCTGTTCAGCCTGCTCGGGTGCCTGGAGACGTCCTGTTGTCCTCTTCCTGGAGATAATCACTGTCTACAAGGTTCTGAATGTCCCAGTGTGCCCCTACTGTACAACTACCCATTTATTGTTGGTGCTTGTTGAAAGATCAGTGAATCTCCACCAGACATCCCGTCTCCTGCCTTCACTTCACTCCTGGCAGGTCAGGCATCATCCTGTTGGGAAGTTTTCCTTGCACCACGTCCCGGTTCAATAAATACCTTTCTCTGCTCTCTCTCCCAGGTGGCTATTACAGGACAGCTTGGCATGAAGACCCAGCCTGGGAGCGGCATCCCGCTCACCGCGACCAATTTTCGGATCCAAGGGAAGGATGTGTTGCGCCTGCCCCCCTCCTCCATCACCACGGACGCCAAGGGCCAGACCGTGCTGCGTATCACCCCGGACATGATGGCCACCCTGGCCAAATCTCAAGTCACTACTGTCAAACTGACTCAGGACCTCTTCACGGCGGCTGCCGGAAGCGGCGCTAGTGGGAAAGGCATCTCTGCGACTTTGCACGTGACGTCCAATCCTGTCCAGACTGCTGATTCTCCAGCCAAGACTAGCACGGCCACTTCTGCTTCTTCCAGCCCAGCTGGAAGCACGGTGGTTAAAGTGACTCCTGACTTAAAGACTTCAGAGCCAACCGGCTCCACTTTCCGACTGATGCCCGCGCTGGGCATGACGGTAGCAGAGCAGAAGAGCAAAGCCATAACGACGGTGGCCTCCACGGAGGCCAAACCGGCCGCTACTATAAGAATCGTGCAGGGGCTGGGGGTGATGCCACCCAAAGCTGGGCAGACTATTACGGTAGCTACTCACGCTAAGCAAGTGCCCTCTTCCTCAGCGGTGAGCGTGCCCGGCACAGCCCACACCTCGGCCGTCTCCTTACCGACCATGAGCGCCGCGGTGTCGAAAGCAGTCGCCGTGGCCTCGGGAGCCGCTGGCACCCCCATAACTATAGGCACGGGAGCCACTGCTGTGCGGCAGGTGCCCGTCAGCACCACGGTGGTATCTACATCCCAGGCAGTAAGTAAAGCAAACCTTTTTCTGGAGGTGGGTAGGGAAGGGGCAAGATGAAATACGCTGTTGGGTCGCGTCTGAAAACTCTCTGCCGCCGCAGAGGCTCGAATTCGTACCGTAGAACGTGGGTCTGCGACTGAGTCCGTTACAGCTAAATACTGAATGACCGCAAACCAGTCAGGTGTGTCTTCCCCATTGGAGTGAACGAAATAAACTTTGCTTATCTGAGTCCTACCTCGTGCAGCTCAGCATCTTGCCCTCACCTCTGCAATAATTTCCCTTAGAGTGGTGTCAGAACTAGAAGCGCTCGTTACTCCTGTTAATTTAGTAACCCCCTTTAATGCCATTTTAATGCCCAAAGCTGAAAGCACCAGAAACCATGTTGTGAAAGTTGCGTGTGCTAATCGACATCACGGGTGGACACAATGATCCTTCCCAAAGAAACGCTGCTGTGCAAAGGTGGTGCAGGTTTTCAGGGCTGAGGGCTGTGAATTGAGGGAGGTGAATTTTCCTGAGCCTGAAACGAAGCACGGATTTCATCAGCAAAGCTGCTTGTTGGTCTCTGCTCCCGGGGACTCTTAAAAAAAGCAAGCCGAGTGGTTAACTGGGGTGGTGTTGAGCAGCTTCTCTGCTCTGGTTGAGCAGTTTCTCTGCTCGACTCCCTGTGGCTCCTCGTGTGTTCTTCAACTTCTCCAGGGCAAGCTGCCGGCACGAATAACCGTGCCGCTGTCGGTGATCAGCCAGCCGGTGAAGGGCAAGAGTGTGGTGACTGCCCCCATCATCAAGGGCAACCTCGGGGCCAAGTGAGTACTTTCATCTGCTCCTTTTTGCTTTAGGAGTAGGCTGAGGAAGGTCTGTGTAGAGCAGGTCCCTGGGGAGCTTGGATACAGAGTGTGGAAGAGACTTGCAGGCTGTTAATGGGCCCATTAGAAACTGAATTAATACGGTGCATGGCAATGAACATGTGATCTTTGTTTCGGTGCCCTGAGATGTAGGTTCTAGCAAATAACCCTGAAAAGAACCTGCCCTTTGCCTTGAAACCAGCTCGGTGTGTTTGAGCAAGAATTAACCTGGTGACTTACCCAAAAATATGTGTAATCTGAGGCTGTCTCTCCATTAAAGAACCCAGGGAAGTGTTAAACTGCCTCGGTGCAAATTCCTCGCGTGGTCACATAGCGAAGTCTTTTTGTTTGATCTTCCACGAGTTCTGGTAGTGTCTCTGTTAATATTTCAGGGTAGAACACTCTGTCCTTGGCTATTTTCTGCATTCCGTGAGAAGGGTTCAGGTCTGATCAGACTAACCCAGTGATGTGCCCGGGCCAGAATTAGAGGGTTTAATCCATGTGATAAAGTCATTTTCTGTCATAGTGATAAACGTTGACATAAATTTTTTTTCCCTTGTGTATTTGCCAGTTTAGCAGGGGGGTGGAAAAAGCTGGTTAAAATCATTATTAAATTAGATATGTAGCTTTAATCTCCTAGCAGCTGAAGAAGTCGTGACTCTGAAAGACCTCACCTGCTCTGCTGGTTACAAACCTTGCATCATTTTTTTTTTTTTCCTTTTTTAATTTCCTTAGCATCAGTGGATTAGGGAGAAACATCATCCTGACTACGATGCCCGCGGGGACAAAGCTGATTGCTGGGAACAAGCCAGTGAGTTTTCTGACAGCACAGCAACTACAGCAGCTGCAGCAGCAAGGCCAGGCCACGCAGGTAACAGCACCTAAAATCATCCTAGCAGTTGCTTTTTTTAGATGAATTTTTTTCTTTAACATGTCTGAGAACGTTGTGCTCCGTACGGGTGGTTCCATCCAAAGTACAGCTCCACAGCTTGACTGTAGTGTCTGTGTGAAGCACTTGCAGCCTGTCATCTCCTTTACCTCCCCTTTGAAATGTTTTTGAAGCAGGATAATGAAAGTAAACGCAAAAATCCTGTCGGGAAATGTTCCCAGCTGCTTGCAGGATTGTTTCCCTACGCTTGGCTCTTGTCGTAGCGCTTCTGCGGGTCGCTTGAAGAAATAACATCACTCCTTTGCATATCCATCCTTCTGCCTGGAAGCTTAAAATCTCTGCTTCAAGAGCTGCTAGTAACAAGCCTGTAGAAGGGAAGCATCCAATGGATCCGAGTCCTGAAAACGTGCAACAGCAGCTGACTTGGAGCCTTTTATTCAAACTGGTTTTTCGGGTCTCCTTTTCTAATCTTGAGATCCCGTGTGAACGGCAGACGGAGGGATCTTCTCGTGAGGGATTCTGGTTTTGATGTGTTTTGGTGCTTGGTCTCGTTCATACCGCTGCATTTTTGTTGCCAGCAGAGAATTTACCAACGCTTCAGAGTGTGACACCAAGTGCTGTGTGTCACCAGGTTGTTCTTGACGTGGGTTCAGTTGTTTTCCTTTCCATTTCAAACAGGTGCGAATTCAAACGGTACCGGCCTCCCATCTCCAGCAGGGAACAGTGTCTGGCTCTACTAAAGCAGTTTCGACCGTGGTGGTGACAACAGCCCCATCTCCAAAACAGACCCAGGATCAGCTGTGAGCGCTGGTTTGGAAAGAACTTCCCAAGAACTTCCCCGAGGCCGTGGTCGTTCATCCTCCACCCGAGACCACAGGCGTGGCAAGGGATGGGACTGGGCGCTGTCACGGTGCTTGCCTGGAGTCAGCGTTGTGATGTCTAGGTAGAAATTTCCACAGCAAAAGATGTGGAATGTTTCAGAAACAGAACGTTTCAGTCCGGATGTGTAAAGCCAAGTTCTGTGGCGCTTGAGTGTTGAGGAAATGTCTTCCTTTTCTTTGTTCTCCTCCCATCCAAAGGGCTTTTTTTGTGAATATGGTTTCTGTGCGTATTGGGTGGTAGACGAAGCGGTTGATCTTGGGTCTTCCTTAGGCAGGGAAACTTGCTTGGAAGGGGTAAATTCAGGCTTTTCAAAAGTCTTGAAGAAGACACCTCCTTTTGCTGGAGTCTTTGTCACTGCTTTTATATAGGTGACTGGGATGGTGGCTTGGACACCAGAGATTGTTTGTAGCATAGCCCGGACATAGATCCCTAACCCATCCGGTGTACTATTTATAGACTTTTTAAATACCTCTCCCCTCTCTCTGAGCTCAGACTTCTTTTGAACAGATCCCACTTCCACGTCACGTTTCTGTCAAAGGCAGGATGAGAGTCAAGAGGGTTTTTTGCTGTAAAAAAAAAAAAAGCAAGTAACCCATGGGGAAGAGTGAGAAGTGGAGGAGGTGCAGGAGGTCAGTGTGTGAACGAGTGTGTCAGCAAACAGGAATATCCTGGAAAGGAAAAAAGAAAGTTCACCAGAAGGATCCTCCTTTAGATTTCCTCAACCTTTTTACCAGGGGAAAAAAAAAGAGACTGTAGCTTGTTTTTAAAGTTTGGAATCTGTTTTCAAATGTACCCAAACTGTAGCCTCTTGGACTCAGAAAAAATATTTTAACCCATGATCCCAGCCTTTACTTTTGGTTTTACCTTTGCAATTTTCTCTCTCTGTGTAAATTTGTTTGAATTTTGCACACACTGGAGATGAATTTGTGGCTGTTCTGACAAGACCTCCAAGCTTTCTCAGACTGGAAGATGTTTTGGACCGGGAGAAGAATAAAAGTGCAGAAAGCCTTACAGATCTCTCTGCCAGCTCCTTTTGCTTTTGTACAGCTCGTTGTTTGGTGCACAATGATTGTCCAGCTTGCCAAGGCCAAATAGATCATCCCTCAGCCTTGTAAGATGGTTCTTTTTAACCTGGTTTCTCTTGCAGTCTTTATTTTTCTGTTTTTAACACGTGGTTTGCTCCGAGTTACACGTTTCTGAATATGATCTATTTAAAGAACCAAGTCTGTACAGTTCAGTGCTGGCCCCACTGCGTGGCTGGAGCATTTGCTGCTCTTCAGGGTGGGTGTGTTGGTCTCTCTATGCCATCTCTGAACTGGCTTCAGGGGTGGGTTGGAGGAAATTTGGTATTTCAGGGGAAAAAAAAAGAAGTGGTATGGAATAAGCAGGGCACATGGGTGCACCACGTTAAAGCAAGCACTTGAAGGATGGTTTATATACCTTGGGAAAGGGAATTGGGAGTGGTAAAGGTTCTTCTGAGCACCTGACCTACTTTATTGACCTTTTTTTTTGTATGTTTGACTATCGAGTAAGGAGACAGCAGAAGGGCTGTGGTTCGGGAGGGAGGCGAGGATGTTCTTGAGTCCTTTTAGTCATGAAGTTAATGAGCAACCTTCTGGTATTATTTATATGAAAGAGCCTCTAAATTCAGAATGTGAAATCATCCTGCTAAGTTAGTTCTGTTCATAATAAAGTGTCAAAACCAGTGTCAAAACCTACAAGCAAGTGCTGCAAAGATGGTTGCAGAGTGAAGCCCCTGAAATACCCGCGAGTCCTCTGGGAAGTAACTCAGTGAATTTGTCACTGGACACAGGAGGCTTTGGCAGTATCAAGCTGAACAAAACAAGAAACCTCCATCTGATCCCTTGAGTTTAGTGTGCCTCAGATTCCTGCTGCTGCTGTGAAAGAGTCTTGCTGTTCGTGTCAGCACCACCCCAGCTAAACCAGTTGCTAACATGAGCGACCTTTGCATTCGTTGCTGCTTGGCTTAGGGCATTTCTCTTTGCTTCTGAAGTCTGTCATCTTTGGGGAAAGAGCATCAGTCACAGCATGGGCTTCTTATTTCGAAGGGCAGCGTGCTGGAGATTTACTCTATGTTTACTCCCAGCTTTCAAGACCAAAGTACAGCCTGTTCTCTGCTTCGCTTGCCACCACCCGTCTGGTGAGCTGCTTCCACGTTGGTTGAAAAATAACCCTTGAGCGACTGCAAGTAGAGAGCCCTTGTTTTTAATAAGTAACCTTTAACTTCTACGGGGTAGGCTGAAGGGCAGAGAGGAGCTCGAGGTGTTTTTGTGGTGGACCAGGGTACATTCAGGGTCCAGGTAGTGATGGCTCCGATGTCCTCTCGCTCTGGTGAACTGAAAGCTGTTCTGGAGGAGACCTGCAGGGGAGCACGCATGCGGAAGGAGGAGGCCTGGAGAAAGTATTTTACTGACATTACCCATTTTCCATCTGTTTCTCTTGCCTGAAGCTAAAGGGGCTTGCAGTCTGATGCATCTTTGCCCTTTTTTAATTAAAAACTGGAAGTGCAGCCAGTTTTTGTCACAGTGAGGTGCTCACTGGAATTACCCAAGAGCCTTGATTATTTATTAAAAGTCTGGGGCTTACAGGTCTCTTTCCAGCAGGAGGATGTCATGTAATCATCGCTTACAAGAACCGAGCATGCTGCTGAAACTGCCAAAGGCCTTTTAAAGCTTTTCTGACCTTTATTTTAACAACAGCTCTGTTTTATTTACATCATGGGGGGAGTCGGTGTCTACGTACCTCAGCAGGATGCCCTCGTAACCCAATGACCTCCCCTTGAGGTGACTTCAAGGGTTCCTTTTCAAAAGCAACAATCGATATCAACCTACCTATTTTTAACAGTCCGTTTTGAAGTCACCGACACGATTTTTAGGTAAATACAAAAAAACCTTGTTTCTTGTTTTTCATGTAGACCAACTTGAACCACAGAAGCTAGAACAAAGTCGCAAGAGACTCGGCTCTTGTACCCAGTCCTGCCTGACCCGAGTTTGGTACCTGCTGCCTGACCTCAGGGCCCTTCTGGCTGAGGACCATTCACATACAAATCCACTGAATTTATCTCAGTCTGAGATTTACTCAAATTGTGCTTAGGTGGGGAGATCAGATCTGTTGTCCCATCCAAGGGCATCCTCCGTGCTGCGCTGGACCATTTAACAGTAGCCTGATAGATCCTTCACTCATTTGATAAAAGCTTCAGGGTAGCACCACTCTCGAGGGTGGTGCTTTTTGAATACAACCTTGGCACCATCATTTAATGGGAGTTTTGTGAACGTGTATTTCATTTTCACCAACCTTGGACACCATTTCTCCCACCCTGCCTCTCACTGTCCAACCTTGGTACGTCCCAGTAAGTGACGGGGTAACAAGGAGTGGAATAACCACATAGTTTTGCAGAAGGAAAATTAAGGCAGCCAGAGCTGGATTCATCTTCCTGAGCTTGTTTATTGAACTTGTAAATAGATAAATCTGAATTGCTCACCCTGGGCTGCGTTTGCAGCCACTGATACCTCCAGAGGGCAAATCATTTGACCTCCCTCTGGCAGTTTCTTGGAGGATGAATCACTCTCTGCACGTAACTATTTCTTTCTGTGGTCTGTGAAAAGAATTCTGGATGAGTAGCTCAAATTTGGGCTTTTAATGATTTAATTTAGGAATGACACATCTTATGTCAAGTGACCCACTCAGTGTGGACTAATCCATCTGAGGGTGGATTCATCTGGTGTATGGCATCCTGCATCAAGGCCTGAAAACTGCTCAATCAGAGGTAAAGATTTTAAGAACCAATTCATTTCCTAAAGTCTAGAAGTATTCACCAAGCCAACTGAGTAAGCCTGGACAATCAGATCCTCTAACGTTACTTTTTCTCGCTGTCCTCCAGTTTGCAAGACCTGGAGCAAAATAACTCACCTGCCAGAAACAAGATCCTTGGAGCAGAAATGGGCTGGTCTTTGAAAGCTCCAGGATTAGGCAGTTTCACAACAACACTTAAGGGGAGAAAGTGCCAACCAAATACAGGAGGGAGAGGCAAGAAGTGGATGTGCTGACCCAGAGTAAGGCCACCCCAGTTCACCAAGTAGAAGAGCCAACCTGATGAAGGTCAGGCTGCTTTACCTGGTTGTGCTGATGGCAGCTTGAAGAGTTAGCAAGGTTAGGAGGTGAGGACCTGCAAAGATGTCAGCATCGTTTGAAACTTGGTAAGTGACTTTCACATGTTGATGTGTCACTGTGGATGAGTTCCTGGCAACGAGGGAAAATTGTTCAGCGTGTGCTTGGGCCGCTTGGTGTTTACGAGACATGCACACAAAAATACACTTCTGTACATGGAAAAAAAATATGCTTGAGTACTCAAAAAAAGTATTTGCACTCAGGATTTTTAAACTGCTTCATCAAGTTGCTCGCAAGTCAGGTGAGAATTGCTCCTGTGTTCTCAGTTATATTGGTGAAATTAGGGGTTTGGGCACAGTCAGAAGCCCTTGAGTCACAGCAGCTTTGTGAATTACTGATCTCCCTTGGCGCTGCTGTGCTGGCATAAGGAAGTAAGTTCTGTTTCATCACTTGGGGTGGCCTGAAGAGCTTAATGACAATACCAATAACTTGGTCAGCCATTGTATTGAGGTTTGCTTCGACGAGTGTTCCTGTACTGAAAGTGCACTTCCAGCTTCGGTTGGCCTCTGTCGCTGGCTGCAGAGGGGTCTTGAAGCTGGTGCAAAGCAGAGTGGGGGGCTGTTCTCTCTTCTGTCAGCTTTAGTGTGTTGTGGAAGTGAGTCAGAGTCATGTGGGTGGGCTGAAAGGGCCTTGTACTTAGTCTGAGTTAGTAAACCCAGGAGCTCCTTCCAGCAGGAAGAATGCTTTCGCTGACTGGGTCCACTCACCTGGATTTTAACAGTTTTACAAGAAGGATCAGGGGCTGGATTTAATCCCTGCTTATGTTTCCCCTGGTCTTTTTCTGATACAGATCAAGCATCACAGAGAGCAACAACTACCTGGCTGGGAACCACTGTTCCCGGGTCACTGCCTCTTCAAGACAAGTTCTCTCAGGAGTTGAGTTGCAAGGTGAGGCAGGTTTCCCAACATCTCCCTGACATTTGGTGGAAGAAATCTGAGGGCTCTCCTTCAGCCCATGGACAGCCTTTAACCCACAAAGAGTTGTGAGCCAAACATCTGAGCTTCAGAGAACTGGTAGAACAGCCATGGGATAGTAAGAGCTTAACAATTTTTTCATGCAGCGAGGGAGATGTAGGTTGGGTGAAAGCTCACAGAAAGTAAGGACACCTTAATGACAGAGTAGATTGTCTTGGTGCAGATGTGCAGTCTCACCCACTAGTGGGGATAGCTGGAAGAGCATCAGGCAGTTCGTTGTGCGAAAGAGAGCAGGGGCTGAACCATAAAACAGCAACAAAAGCCCCCCCTGGATACCACAGCCCTTGTCCTCTGCACCAACCAACTGAGGAGGAAATAAGAGGAAAAAGTGAAAAGTTAAAGGCTGCACCTTCCTCGTTTTGGTTGCAAACAGCTGAGGTGTAACCCCAGCACAAAGCCTCAACTTCTGTGTTCTGTGGAAAATAAGGAGGCAGAGCAAATGGGCCTGGGTCAGCTCTGCCTGTTTGTAACAAACCAAAGAGAAATCTGGGCTTTTCCAGCACATTGTCTGCATCTCTCTCCCCAGCTAAGCCCCGGCCTCGGCGCGGGTTGCTGGGCAGGCAGGACCTTAACTGGCTTTGAATCTCGGGCGTGCCCCGAGCGCGCAGCCGGGTTTCACAACGTGCAGTGCCAGAAACCAGGCAGTCAGGCCTGTCCACTTAACAGCTTGCCTGGCAAATGGTGCTGTTGCTGACTCAGAGCTCACAAAAAGAGGTTCTCTGCTCTCACAAGCCCCAGAAGAGCTCAGGAGGGAGGCACAGCAGGTAACGTAGCCCCAGGAGTGAGCTTGCGTGTGGTGTGTATCCCGGTGCCTTGGATTCCCTTCGGAGTCCTGTCTCTGGCACCATCAGTGACAGAAGCACAAGAAACAATCCTCCTTAGCTTTGGAACCCAGCCTCAGAGCTGCCTCGGAGGGCTGCGGGTGGACTTTCTCATTGCAAGCTTGTTGCAGTTGTCACATCCTTTGCTCTCATGCCTGCATCACCTCCAGGACGGAGCCCGTCACCGGTGCCCTTTCTTCGGGCCAGCTTTCATCAGCTCAGGAGGGCAAAGCTGTTTGAGATTGGGTTTTGGAAGCAGGGCTCTCACTCCCAGAGCTCTTGCGAGGAGATCAAAGGATAAGTTCCCATCCATCACCCAGACATGGTAATCCTTGACCAGCTTGCTGAAGAGTTGCCCCACCTCTCGGCTCTGCCTCAAAGCGGCATGTGGCCAACTGGGGGCAACCCACTGCACTTTTACAGGTCCCATTCTCCAAAGTCAGTAATTATTCTCCTTGCCTTACAGATGGGGAGGCTGAATCACACCCAGACGACTTCCCTCAGGCCCGAAAGCAGGAGGAGCTGTCCCCGCACAGATCCAGCGGTACCCAAGGTTCACCTTTGCTCTCTGGGGGCTGCCGGTTCAGCTGGAAACCACAGAGCTTCTGGATGACGTTTTCCTCTCCTCCCACTGAATCAGCCTTTTGTTTACTCTTTGGAATGCAAAGTAACAGGACACCCTGTGAGTTGTATCTCCCTTCCAATCGTTTGTATCGCCGGGGAAGTTGCCGGACCGGATTGAATGTTTTAAAGTGCTCTCAGAGATTGGGGTGGTTTCGGGGTTGTCTGGCAGGAATCTGGGTGGGAGGGCACAGCCAGTGAAATCCGAATCTTGGGAGTCACACTGAGAGCAGGCTCCTTGAAGACACACTGAGAGCAGACTCCTTCAGGCACACGCTGGGGAGGAAAAAGCCTTTGTCGCTGTTGGAATCCGGCTCGTGGGGATGGACCCGGCTCCTTTGCTGAGCTAGAATTCCTGGGAATTGCCTTCACCAGGAGACTTTTCCCCTCCAGGCAGCCTGCCTCCATTCCTGATGTAAGCAGCAACGTTTTCCCTTCTTTCACGTGGATGGCATTCCCGGGGCTGGGAGCTGACGTGGAAGTATCCTGCCTGTTCCGACAGCATTTGCTGCTCCCCGTCTCCTCTGGGACCCTCCTGGGGGTCGAGCTCACTGGCAATTGAGCTCTCACCGCTTGCTTATGCTTCTGACAAAGACTTCAGCACCTAAAGTGCTCTTCTTCCTCCCAAAGGCGTGTTGAACCTCGACTTCCTGCTCTCATGATGCTGCTGTGGCCACACTGACTGGGAAGAGACAACGTGAGGAGGAGGAGGAGGAGGCAACAGCTTCTCTTGAATGAACTGATATTAAGCAGGAGGAAACAGGGGCTTTGTTGCTGACTGCTGCCATTGCACGTGGGTAAGTGGCTTGATCTTTGTGCTTCGTGGTGACTTGGCTGGGCTCAGCATCCTTCAGTCGGGCTGGAGAGACACAGAAGCAAACTGCTGCTTGGGAATCGCTGCTGTGGTGGTTTGGGGGGCTGTACAGTGCCCCAAAAGAGGGGTGGGGGGGACACCCTTGTCTAGCGTGGTGACTAAACACAGCCACGAAATAGATCCCTGTTTCAGGGATCGTGTCACTTAGGGCTAGAAACCAGCTGCCTCCCAGCTATATCATACGTTATTGGTTGGGTTCCCCCTCCCCAAAAAGAAAAAGCATCCCAGTTGTTTTTTCCCCTTGTTAAAAGAGCCAGTTGGGCTCATGAATTCCTTTGTAAAATGGCTTGAAGGGCGGGGAGCAGTGGGAATCCCCAACTCCCTGTGAAACCAGGAGCTCTTTGCCAGAGGCACCCTTAGGCCTCCAAGAGCCAGTCTGCATCTTGCCCTCATTAACCACGTCCCCGAGCACGAGTGTTCGCCTGGCACCTGCCCGGAGGAGATGGGGTGATATACTGAGAAGTGTGCAGAAACAGAAAGTTTCAGCCCAGGCTTTACACCTAAAATAGGCTGTTTGGTGGGGGTATGAAGTCAGGCTGGAGCACCTACAGTCAGGGAGGGAGTGGCTGTAAAACTAGAGCGCTGGGCAGGGTTGGGCATCAGTGGGAGAGCTGAGAGCAGCTCCTGACCTCAGCCAGCCGGGTAGTTTCAGCAGGCTGACTAACAAAGCCACCTTTTCCCCGGGAATACCTTAAATGTGGAGATACTTCCTGCTGTGCAGAGCTCAGCCAGTGGGTGGGATTCTGCTTGCTGCTGAGGGAGCAGGGGAGGTGGCTCCAGCAGCATTTCTGTGAGAGCACAGAAATCACGTTGCATTTTTCACCTAAAGAGAGAACAGCAGGACCAGAGACCTGACAGCATCTCGCTTTAATTTATTTCTTTTAATCCTCCCCCCCCCCCCAAAGAAACACCTGCAAAAAGGCTGCAAAAACCGAGGTTTTTAGAACAAGGGGGGAACAAAGGGAACCCAGCAGGAGAGTGGGAATCCCTGGGCAGCTGCTGTTACACCAAAACCAGCTTCCTGGGAAATGTAAATCACGTGTCGGCACAGACTGTCCTGTGTAAGGTGGAGAAGGGAAGATCCTTCCCAAGAAAAACGACGTCGGTCCAACTGCTTCGGTCTTGACTTGGTGCCGAGTGTGATACATGTAAATCCCGGAGGGGCCGTAGCCCCGCTGAGTTTCAGGTTGGGCCAAAGGGAATCCTTGGCTTTGGCAGCCCCTCGCTCTACCGGGTGTTTTGGGAAGCAGGGGCTGAAGTCCCTGCGCGTTCCGGAGAGGGTCATCTTTGCGGTGGGCTTTCAGAGCGGGGGAGCTGATGGCACCCGAGAAGGGATGAGCCCTTGGGTACATAAAGCTTTACCCTTTATCCCAACTCGTGTTGGGAAAAGACAGACTTTTCCTGCTTTCCGCTGGCAAAAAGGGTCTCTCTGGACGACGCGGGGCTGCTTTCGGGGCGCCACGTTTGCGGAGCGAGGAGAGGTGGAACGCGGGAGCGTCGGGGGGGGACGGGGGACCCGTGGGGTGTTTCCGCCTTCCCGCACCTGCCCGCAGAGCGGAGAGAGGAGGAGCCGGGCACCCAGCCGAGCCCTGCCGAGGAGCCATGGCGGCTTGAGCCGGCACGCTAGCCGCCCTGGCCATGGAGCTGGGCCCCGAGGCCACCGGTGCCGGCATGAGGTACAGCGCCCAACCGCAGGTAAGGGGGACAGTGGGGACAGCCCCAAAAGCCACCAGCCTCTGGCCGAGCTGCCTCGTCTTCCGCTCGCTCCGGTTCCTCACCGGTCGGGAGCGAGCTGGGCGATCCCGCTCTGCCGTCAGATGAGGCCGGGAGAAGCTGTCTGGGGGACGCCACTGAGCTTGGCAAAGAAGAAAAACCAGCTTTGGGAAGGTGGAACTCCCCCGTCGATCCGTGCCGGGGTTAGGTCAGCTCGATGTCAGCAGCGCTGCTCTGAGGGGTTTGGTCTCGGCTTAAGCTGGGCAGCGAGGGACGAGAAACTACGCGGCGGCGAACTGTTGGGGACGGGCGGTTTAGCAACAGCTCTAACGAAACCTGTCCAAGCCCTCGGTAGCTCTGACTCGAGCTGGGGAGGCGGGGGGGGGGCTTCGTTAATTAACCAACCTATTACCAGCGTGCTTTGTAATCTGAGCGAGCTCGGTCTTGGCTTTTCGTGGCTGAGGGTCAGGCGGGGACTGGTGGGTTTGGTTTGCACCCTCCAGAGCCTGTTGCGTGCCGCAGAGGTCTTTCAAAGCTGGGCTTTTCGGTTAAAACACGACAGCTTTAAAGCTGACCTGCAGGGGCTCCAAGGCCCGGCTTTAGCGGTCGTTATCTGGCAGCAGCAAAGGATCTACCGGTGCTGGCATCAATCAGAAAACTGCCCTACAGCCAGAAAAAAAATTTCCCTCGCCTCCAGCTCTGCTGTCCTGCCTGTGTCAGGGCCACGGTGGCTGGCGGGAGCGGGAAGGAGATGCTCTGGCTGATAGCATTCAGCTCGAGCTCCTCGTTCCCTGGCTGGGTCAGGGTGACACTGGGGTGTGCAGTGTGATCTTCCCTGGCCAGCCTGTTCTCCTGGCAGAAGGTAGCCCTGCGCACCGGCCGAGCGCTCAAGCGAGTCCCTTCGGCGTGCGAGGTCCTTTCCCCTGGTTCTGGATCAGTTTCCCCCCCCCCCCGCCCCCGTGTCAGTTCAACAGGAGCCGATCAGAATCGGGAGGACTTCCCCGAAGACGGTACCTGCCTTCCTGGCAGTCGGGAGCCTGAGGAATTTGTCCCTTGTGGAATGACTGTCCTTGGACTTGGCCCCCCATAAACATGACAGCAGAACCACCGTGAGTTGGTTTGCAACGGCCGCGTCTCCTCCTGCGCGGAGGAAGGAGCTGCGAGAGCTGAGCACGGTGAGGAGAAGCTGCTCCTCTTCCTTGGGAAAGGTGCAGAGCTGCTCTCTCGGGCAGCGGCTTGGTGGGTGAGCGGCTGCTCGGGCCAGTTTTGCTGCTGTTGGTGCCAAAGGCAAACAGGGATAAGGAAGGCACGATGAGAAAAAAAGGCTGAGGCCAACGGAGAGCGCGCCAGACCTTTGCTCAGCAAACAAAAGATCACTTTGTAAAACCATCGAGGGAGCAGCGAGAGCTTTTTTTTTTTTTTTTTGAGGGCCTGGCCATGGGGAAGGTATCAGACCAAAGGTTCTCACCTTGCCCAGGGTAGAATGCACCGTGTCCATCCAAAGGCCACCGGGGCCAAGCCTGGGGAGGGAGCAGCACAGCGGGATGGGTTCCACCAGACAAAAGCTTTGCCTGGTCGGAGGTGCTCGTGTTTTCCCTGCTGTTGGCATCCAAACATTCAAATGCCTGAAAAGCCTAAGAATTGGTCAAGAGCGTGGCTGAAATGCAGCAGTGGAGTCTCGTCGAGGTCTGGAGAGCAGCTGGTTTTGTTAGGCTGCTGGAAGGGTGGGTTCGCTGCTTGGACGGTACTTTCTGTACCAGGAAAGAAGTGTTTTAACTAAGCTATTTGCATCCCTCTTTCACTTCTGGTCTTGGGACAGAAACGCCTTGTAGGGAGGAATTTTATGGCTCGTAGCTACACGTATCAGGCCTGGAAGGGAGCTTTATTTCCTGCTTCTCCCCAAGCACTGCTGCATCTCACGTGTAAAAAGTCTCTGCTGCGACACAAACAGAAGCGAGGCCGCTGGTTTTGAGCTGCTGTGTTGCAGGACCCAACCGCACCGATGAGTCTGGCGTGGGGGCCAAGCCCAGGCTGTCCTCTGCACACCCTCACATCAGTTTCCTCAGTAATAAACCTGCAGGAATTTGGTTTCTCGGGTGACTCAGGATGGTCACGAGACGACTGAGCGCCGCGGAGGACCGAGCTCCAGATTGGCGCGTGGACGAGGCGTGCGTGACTTCTGTCTTTCACTGGTGCCCTCGCCCTCTGTGCCTGGAAGGCAGACAGTCTGGGAGGGCTCCCTGCCCTTTATTTCCTGCTCCGGGTTCCCTCGTTAGTTCTGGCATCTTCACTTTATGCTGTTGTTGCCCTTGATAAGGAACTAAAGACAGAAAAAAATAAAGACGCTTGGCAAAGGTGCGTCGGGGCTTCGCTGCCCGTGTTAGGGCAACAGAGCACGAACGTGCCTCACGGAAACTTAGCTCTTACGCCTGCTGTTGCCATCTCTTTCTTATCAAGAGTAAGTAGGGAGAAGATTACTCTTATCAGATCTCTTCCCGGAGGAGAGTCGGGGTTTGCAGGAAGAGTCGCTACCGGAGATGATCTCAGGACTTGAGCTCCGTGAGCGGGTTGTGCACCGTGTGTCAGCGGCTGGTTCTCTTCTGGGAAACTGGCTGCTTCCCCTTCTGCCAGCACCACAGAGCTGCTCTTTGCTTTCACTATGGCCCAGTTTTACAAAAGAAAACTTTCTTGGCTCCTTCTGCCCTTCGCGAGCCCACCCCGTTGCTCTCCAAGGCTGGGGTTGTCCCCTGGCTCGCTGGCTGATGAGTTGATTTGCTTCATTCCTCTGGTTTCTCCCGTGATATTTGTTCTATTTTTTCCCACTGAACACCACCTGGGGCCGGTGTGGCTGGGAAAGGGGAGGTGGGAATTGCCTCTTGGACACACAGGCAGGGTGTAATTACCCGGCAAGAGTCTAACTGGGTTGTCTGATGACTCTGCTTCACCCCAGACCTCCCCAAGCCACCTCCAACTTGGCATTTTACAGGTTCCTTTTCTTGGCCGTGCACTTCAGTGCCAGACAGCAGGTCTTGAGCAGCCAGACTGCCTTGGTTGCACACCTTCTGGGATAGGCTGGTCCGGGATAAACATCAAGGGAAGCAGGTGAATCTCATAGCTGCCTTGTGCTGGAGGAACAATGGTGATAAGGGGCAGGTGGGGCTCGTGGCCAGGACCCCCTCCTCCTGTGGGTCAGGCTCCAGGGAACCAGACACAAATGGGGAGTGAAAATTCCAGCACCTATGCTGGAGGAGAAGGGACCTCCAGGGGCTTGTGGTGCCTGGGCCACCTCACGTTGTCTCGCTGGGAGGACTGAACAAACCAGAAATCAGCCTGTGTGGGAGATGCTGCTCCCAGGTGGACCCCGTGGCACATCCCAGCCTTTCTGCAATCCCTCTTTGAAGGAGGATCTCTCTGCTTTCTTGTAAGCACCTCCAGTCCCGGGCTGACTGTGGTCGTTCCCACCATCCCCACGTGCCTGCTGCAGTTCCTGCTGACAGACTTAGTCACTTCTGCATCTGGTTTGTCCAGTCTGGCAGAGCGCGGTCGCCGTCTAAAAATACATCGCGGGGCTGGCTTGCGGAGGAGGAGTGGGAAGGTTTCCCCACGCACGGGCCTCCTCACCGAGCTCTCTGCACAGAGCAGCTGCCTGAAGGAAACCTCTTGAGAGCAACAGAAACCTCTTGAGAGCAACAGAAACCTCTGAGAGCGACACGACCCCGGGGCGTGCTCCTCTTCCAGGTTCCCTCACGGAGTCGGTCCTCCGGGGGAAACTGAGGCATGGCAGAACTGGGGCAACGTCTTTCTGACCCTTTCACTTGATTGGCATGTGGCTTTCCTGCCTCAGCCACACCAACTGGGCTGACGTTGTCACCAGAAACAGGTGACGGGGTGAGGGCTGCGCGAGGAGGAGCGAGAGGAAGCAACCGAACCGGTGACTAAGGCGGGGTAAGAATATCAAGGAAGGTTTTTCTGTCAGTAATGTTTATTGGAGTGTTTTCCTCGAGAAGGGCAAGAGTCAGACCTGGAGTCACGTCGGGCTGGAGGTGGTTTCTCGGGGCATCACGGACAAGGTGAGAGCAGGACGTGCGTCGGGAGCCTCTCTGGGTTACACCTCCTGTTGCCGTGGCCCGTTCAGTACCCGCCAGGGAAACCTGCAGCGACCGTTAGCTAAGGGAAATCAAAGCTGTAATTGCTTTATCTCCTGAATTAACTATGATCTTTTGAGCCTCTCTTGCTTTGGATTCCCTTGGTTTCTGCCCAGCTCGGCGGATGGTGGCCAGCACTGCAGAGAGGAGGGGTTTTCCCCTATGGGGACACGCGGCAGAGCCCCAGCCCTGCGCGGTTGGGCACAGGCAGCTCTGGTCCTGAGGTCAAACGGGTGCCTTTCGTGCTGTGTGTAGGTGGGGAAGGTTCAGCCTCTTACTCAGAGGTCAGGACGTGAGGCTTTGTCTGAAACCTTCCCCTCACGACCTGATCCAGCATTCCTGTAGCGCTTGGGGGATGCTTCAGAGCCTTTGCCTCAGTTGGAGACGGGAGGTCGCAGGGATCACGGTTGCTTGCCCGGGCTGTGACATGTGACAGCTCTTCAGAGCAGCTTCACAGGGTGTCAGAGCTGGCTGGGGGGAGGAGGAGATCTGGAATCTGAAACAGAGGACAGGGAGGGAAACCCCTCCAGATCCAGCCTCATATCTGCCTGTAATCGCTTCTGGTGAGTAACAGTGTCAGTAGCTCCCTGTGCACCTTGTGTAGGAGTAGCAACAAAAAGAACCTCCCTCCCCACACACCTTTAATTTCTGATGGTGAGAAGAGCAGAGAAGTGGTCTAGAGAAAGATCAGGTAGTGAGTTTTCTTGTCTAACTCCCTTTGGTATCGCTGGAGGGAAGTGTGTGTGTGTCTGTGTGTGTTGGAGGTGGAGAGGAGCTGTTATTTTCCGTCTGATTTAATCACACTGATTGGCTCCTCCCATCTAAGAGGTTTTCTCTCTGCAAAGACACAACCTTCAGCTCCAAGAGGATGTTAAAATGCATCAGGCAGAGCGGCCTTGTCCAGCCCCATCTCCTGCTCGCAGCCCAGCCTCGCTTTCTTCTGGCACCTCGATGAAACGGAGTTTTGGGGAATTTCGCAGAGGACTGAAGGTTTTTGAGGCCAAGATTTAACATCTCGTGCCCCAGAATAGCACACGGAGGCTCTGTCTTCCCCCCGTGAGTGGGTGGTTCTTCCTCGCAGACTCCAGGAAGGCTACGAAAGCTGGTGCTGCGTGAACAGCAGGCTCCTGCAGATGTTAGAAGGGGATTAAGTGCTTTTCTATCTGCTAAGGAAATTGGAAGTCCTGGGAGGGCTCGTTGCTGTCCCGTGGGGGGAGAAGGGAGGTGCTTGGGAGATCCCTGGCCAGTTTCTTTGCTTCTCCCAGTTTGGGGGGGTGGATTTCTGGCACGGTTTGGAACCTGGTGGGAGCCAGGGGGCTGCTCCAAAGATGGTGTGGCCAACTCCTGGGAAGAGTCTTTTGCTTTAGGAGGTCTGTAGGTATTTAAGCTTTATTTCATCCACCTTCTGTTCTGAAGTTTCCTGGGGTTACATTTGCCAGGTTTTTTTCCTGTATGATGGAAGCCAAACAGGCATCAGAGCATCCCTCTGTGGGGTTGTCCTCTGGGGCCCTGCCAGGCCTTTAGTTTCTTCTGGCGGTGGCTGGACCGTGGCGATGTCTCGGTGCTAGGACAGCCTCAGGGATGGCTTTCTGTGGGTCTTTCCGCTCAGCCTTCACAAGCAGACAGAGGCTGGCACGCTGGAGAGCTGGCGAACGACAAACTCAGGTTGTTCCGAGAGCGGGTGGTGTGGAAACGGGCAGGTTGCCCTGGTCCTGGTGGCCCTTTAGTAACTGTTTGCGGAGGATTAAACTTACCCAAGTTTACCTTTTACAAAAGGGAGGGTGAGGTGCCTGCCGAGTCCCTTTCTTTTGTGAAGGGCCCCGGGTGGATACCGCAGGGAGGAGAGGCTTTGGTGAGGTGTGGAGGGTGGGAGGGGAGGGCAGAGATTGGGTGAAGAAAAGGGCAAAAAGGAGCGTGGGGGGGGAACGGTGTGGGTGGGAGCTGAGGGAAGCTAATTCCCATCCCCTGGAAGGGCTGTGCAGTGAGGACAGCTCCTCGGCTGGCTCCGTGGTCCCTTTCCTGGTGGTTCTTCCTGACTTTTGGAGGCTTGTGACACTTACATCCAATTAACCCGAGCCGTCAGCATCCATTTGTGTCGGGGAGAGGACGGGCAGCATCCGACCCGGGAGCGCGCTGGGACGCGGCCAAGTTGTGCTGCTCGGGCACTTTGCTCCGTGGTGTCCCCGCTGCCGTCCGGAGCCCAACCTGCCAGCTGCCCAGTAAGGCTTGAGAGAGAAATAAAATCCTCAACTCCCAGCTTGGAAGGGAACCTCAAGGCTCATCTGGTCCGACCCTTTTACAAGAGAGTCGTGCAGATGCCAAGGGAGGAAGCGGCTGGGTCTGTTCTTTGCCAGGAGCCGTGGGTGACAGACCTGTCACCGAGCGAACGCTTCGGAAGGGGGGAATTCTGGGCTGTGGTTCCATCGGCCAGCAGGCAGAGGTCTTGGGGGCCGTGGGCTTGTGACCGTGGTCACAGGGGGGTGTGGGGGGGGTGTGGACTCGCCCCTGAGTTTGCTTGAGCTGGTGACCTTGTGTTAGGCCCGGAAAGGAATTAGGTGTGTTTAGAAAAGCAAAGAAAAAGCTTTGGGGTTTGTCCTGCTGTGGGGTGGCCGCAGAGCCTCGTGCTGCTCGCTGGGGAGCTGTCACGGACCAGGTAGCTCTGCTCTGGGGCTGCCCTATGGTTGGACCTCTCCAACCTGGGCTTTGGGAGCAGCCTTTCCACCGTCCCGCCTTCTCTCCTCTCCTAGGACATGAACAACCCGGAGGAAGGGGTGGAGTTCCTCCCTGCCATGAACTCCAAGAAGGTGGAGAAGCGGGGCCCGAAGCGGCGGGTGGTCGTGGCCGTCACCATCGTCCTTTTCCTGCTCGTCTCCCTCGTCACCGGCCTCCTGGTTTGGCACTTCAAATGTGAGTCTGACGCCTGCTGGGCGGTGGTGTGTGGGGAGGTACCCTTGGGAGCACGTCCCCGTGGAAATGCTTCGGTATCCAGCGTTGCTCAGACGTCCCTCTCAAACTCTGGGAAGGTGCCGAGGAGCAGGGGGACACCATTTCCACCCCTTCCACCCCAACTGCTGTCACTTGGGACCTGCTGTGCCACGGTCCCAGCCCTGGCTGCCCTTTCTGACCCGAGACGTTGCCTTCCAGACAGGAACGCGCCCGTCCGGAAGGTTTTCAACGGCCACTTACGAGTGCTGAACTGGGAGTTCCTCGATGCTTACGAGAACTCCACCACCCCAGACTTCATCATGCTGGCCAAGAAGGTGAAGAGCACGGTAAGAGGTTTCTCACGTCCCTCCTCCTGCCAGCAGCGCTTCTCCCTCTTGCACGTAGCACGGCTTGGAGCTTTCTCGCTCCTCTCCGCTCTCCCCTCTTGCTGTGACACTGGGCTGGGTGCAGGGAACCTGCCTTTGGACTGGGTCTTGGCACCCCAGCTCCAGCCCAGTGCCACGGCCTCTCCCGGCAGCCCCGCGGGTGCCGTGGGAGCGAATCCCAGGGCTGGTGGATGAGTCGGGGTCAGGAGCTGAGGCAGGAGGGTGTCTGCCCTCTGTGCTGACGCTGCGGCTGCTCTCGCCTTTCCCCTCAGGCTCGGGTACTCGTTGTGCTCCCCCCTGGGAGGCCGAGTCAGAGCGGGCTGTGGTGTGCAGGTCTGGGCACTTCTGGGACTCTCAACTCTCCCTCTTCCTCTCTTTGGCCCCTGCCGATTCCCGCAGCCAGGGATGCCGGGTATGTGCCCTGATTTCCTATAGCAGGCTTGTCTGTCTTCAGCCTCTTCCCCCTCCTCCTCACTTCTAGACGTGCTGAACACCCTTCTTTAAACCCTTCAGGTGGAGGAGATCTACAGGAACCACGCAGATATCGGCCCATACCACAAGGAGACAGTGATAACTGCCTTCAGGTGGGTGTTAGCTGCTGTCTGAGCCTTGTCTGGGAGCAGACCAGGGCGATGCTGGGATGTCAGGCAGCCACATACCCTCGTTCCCGGGCTGCCGGGGATGGAGGCACCTTGATAGACACCCCGAGTGACGCCTCTACTGATCCTTGAGCCCTCCCGTGTCTGTCCTTGCTCTCACCCCACAACCACCCTTCCCCTGCAGCGAAGGCAGCGTCATTGCCTACTACTGGTCAGAGTTCCTCGTCCCCAAGTACCGGGAGGAGCAGCTGGACAGGGCGATGGCCGACAAGCAGAGCCTGGTCCAGAGGTGGAACCCCCGCCTGAGGAACCCTATGCTGAAAGTGGAGTCGATCGTCGCTTTCCGTGAGTGCCGGATCCACTGTCCGTGGGCCTCTGCGTGGGACTGGGGGGTGGGGGGGGGGATGTGTCACTGGAAGGGGGGTGCAGGGTAAGCTGCTGGTCCCAGCCCTGAGGGTGAGTGACAGGACCCAGCTTTCATGGTGCTGCTGGGGGAGGCTGCGTGGACCCGCTCCCCTTTGCCCCAACACTCTGTGTCCTCCTCTGAGCCCATCTGGAGAGGGATGGGGGTGAACTCTCCCTCCTGCAGAGCAAACCCCAATAATCCCCCAGCTCTCCCCAGAGCCCAGGCAGGAGCAGCTTCCCTGTGGAGGGAGAGAGAGACCCCACTAGCAAAACCAAATCATTTAGGGTCCCAGGGACAGCTTCAGCATTGTGCCCAGGGATTTTCCATGGCCCAACACTGACACCACCTCTGCTTCCTCCTGCAGCTGTCGACCCCAGCATAGCTCACTCTGCTCGGGACAGTAAGTACAGGTTTTGTTCAGTCTCTCATGGCCTCCTTGGGTGCTGATTTCCCTGGTGGGATGGGGGGAACGCCTGAAGAGAGGTGCTCTGCTGACCTCTCTGTGCTGCTTGGAGCTGGTTTGGGGTGGGCCAGGCTGCAATGCAGACCTCGCCTGTTATCTAGCAGGAGCAGGTGGCCCTGGCTGTCCTTGCCCCGTGCCTCACCTTGTAGAGGGAAGGAGATTAGCAAGAGGCATCTCCCAAGGGTGCTGAACTCTGCCTCTTGGGGGGGAAAAGCAGGGCAGAACCTCCTTGGTGGCTTCGTTAACTCTTCCCTGCTCTCCTGAGCAGACAGTTGCATCTTTGCCCTCCACGCCAAGGAAGGGGAGGTCACCACCTTCACCACGCCGGGCTTCCCCAACAGCCCGTACCCCAACAACGCGCTCTGCTACTGGGCCCTGAGGGCTGATGCCAACTCCATCATCAGCCTGACCTTCAAGACGCTGGAGCTGGAGCAGTGCACAGATAACGGTGACTACATCAAGGTGTACAACTCCCTGAGCCCCGTGGAGCCCCACGCTTTGGTCAGGTGAGTGTCCCTGTCGGGCATCTGCGTGTCACCGAGTCCTGGCGTGAGGTGGCGGGGTGATGCTGTGGGGTCCTGCTGGTACCCGAGCTCCTGCCCCTGCTGAGAGGTGATCTCTGCTGCTTGAGGCTCTCTGTGCAGTGGTGTCTAATGGATTTTGTCTTTCCCTTCCTAGGCTCTGTGGGAATTACGCCCCTTCCTACAACCTGACCTTCCTGTCCTCCCAGAACGTCATGCTCGTCACGTTGGTCACCAACAAGGAGGGCAGATTCCCTGGCTTCAAGGCCGAGTTCTTCCAGCTGCCGAAGATGAAAGGTGAGCAGAGGCCTTGGCCCAGTTCATCCCAACTCTCCCTGCTGCAGGCAGCTGCAGAAGGTAGTGCAGCTGGGGCTGTGGTCCCCTGGCCAGGGATGTTTCCAGGGCTGGGAGGCCTGGAAGCAGGTCACACCTCAGCCCTCGGAGCTTGCCTTGCCCACACTGGCTCTTGGCCACCATAATGATGTCCCTTGAGAAGGGCAATGTAAGAATTATGTTGGATTAAACGTGCAGATTGGTGTACGCAGGAAGCCCCTAATTGATCTCCTGGGTTCTCTCCAAGCCTTGGAGCAGAGCTGCTCTCTCCAGAGACGGACTTAACCTCGTTAGGGACTGTTGCATCTGCCTCCCTTCCTGCCTCGGGCGATAGCCGGCTAAGGCCGAGGAAAACCGCCTCTCCTTACGTCTCTAACCTCTCTTCATCTTCTTGCTTATCTTCCAGTCTGTGGTGGGACTCTGAAAGGAGAGAGCGGCACCTTCACCACGCCCTATTACCCAGCACACTACCCCCCAGACACGGACTGCGTCTGGAACATCGAGGTAAGACCAGGTCCTCCCTCTGCCTTAATTAGTCTGACAAATGAACTTGGTTACACGGGATGCACAGATGCAGCCCAGGGTCTGGCACGGCCAGAGGGAAGCTTTAGGAGCTGCTGCCAAAGGGTTAGGGTTACCCAGTCACTTGCTGGCAAAACTGGTGGTGGGGAAGCCTTCTGCCCTGGGAGCACTGGAGCTGTTGGTGGAGGTCTGGCTCCAGCCCCTGATCTGGGATCAAGCCAGCTAACCAAGCACCTCAATGGCAGCGGGAGCTGCGGTGCCTTGTCAGGAGGTTCTTCTGCTCCCCTTCTTTCCTTTCTCAGTCATTTCTCTCTCCTCCCTCCAAACCCTTTCCTCACGAAACTTATTCCTGTTTCCTCTGCTCCAGAAAACCTCATGCCCCTGACTCTGCTTCCCTCTGCAGGTTCCCTCTAAAAAGAACGTGAAGGTGCGTTTCAACATGTTCTTCATGCTGGAGCCGGGCATCCCGGTCAGCTCCTGCACCAAGGACTACGTGCAGATCAACAGCACGAGGTAGGTGTCGGGCCCTTAGAGCTGCCTCTGGTTCTGTGGCACCTCGTGCTCTTCTGAAACTTGCTGTGCTGCTCGGGTCTGACCTGCTCTTGATGCACCCTGGCCAGAGCTGGGGTGAGGATTATCCCCCGGGATTGCTGTGTGCTGCTGCTGTGGGATGTCCCATCACGTGCAGAAAGGCAGAAACATCTGGCTGGTTTTGCTCGACTGAGCAAATCTCCGTTGTCAGGGTCGCCCATGGCCCTGGGCAATTCCTGCAGCGGGGCTTGTGTGAGTGATTCCTCCCAGCCTGTGCTGGGATGGGATCCTGTGGCTCCAGGGGTTCCACCAACTAGAGACACGGTGGATCTGGGAGCAGAGACGTCCCTGTGACAGGCAGGCAGCTGGAGGACCTGGCTCCCCGTCCTTTCCGAGGTCGCAGCTTGGTGTTTGCAACCAACCCAAAGCCTCTGCCCCTGGCAGCAAAGTCCAGATCCCGTGGTCTCACCTGGAAGTCCAGCAGCTTGTGCTGGGATCGGACCTGCTCTCTGTTCTCCTGCCTCTCAGCTCTGTGGAGTGACCCTTTGTGTCCATGAGGAGTTGGGGGAAGGAAGAAGGTTTGCTCGGCACTGACCTGCAACCCCCTGTTCATCTTTGGTCTCTCTCCCTGCAGGTACTGCGGGGAGCGTTCCCAGTTTGTGGTGGCCAGTACTACCAACAAGATAGAGGTCCGGTTCCACTCAGACCAGTCCTACACGGACACTGGCTTCTCTGCTGAGTACCTGTCCTACGACTCCAGCGACCGTGAGTTGAAACCCTTGGGGCTGTGGGGGGCTCGGGTTCACCTGAGACCTGGAGCCTGACCTTCCTCTGAGCTCGGGCTGCCACGTACCCTGGGAAACACGCTCTGCGGGGGGAGAGGAACAGCTCTTGCTTTGCTGCAAACCTCCTTCTGTATTCCTGCTCTTTTTCTGAGGGGAAAACCCCTGTTTTCAGTGCCGGCTGCTGTAAGCAGGCACAGGGAATGCCGTGTTCTCTGGGGAAAGGGGCCGTGGAGGGGACATTACAGGTTTTTGTATGTGTACACGTAAGGGTGAGAGAGAAAAGGGGGAAAAACTCGAGGGAAGGAAAAAAAAAGGAGTCTGAATG
>WTSP01001524.1:0-39499 GCA_025331215.1 Actenoides lindsayi | reverse complement strand
TGGGGCGCTTACCCCCCAAAAAATCCCGAGAGGGGGGGGGGGGGGGGGGGGGGGGGTGGGGGGGGGGTTTTGGGGGGAGGGGGGTGGGGGGGGGGGGGGGGGGGGGGGGGGGGAAAACTGACCCGTTCGTTTGTTTGGAAAGGCAAAATGCGTGTGTGTGTGAGAGAAAGCGAGGGAGTGAACCGCGAGGGCTGGTTTCGTGCATTGCTACCAGTTTTGCAAGAGCAGAGCTGTATCAGTTTGGCCTTGGTGGAGGGGAAGATTGGGAATAAACGCCTGTACGTACCCCAACACAAAGGCAGAAAAGTGCCTTTGAAATGGAGGAAGCACAAAAAAAAATTAAAAAAAAAAAATAAAGCTTTTCTTGCTCTGAGAAATGCCTGGGCTGCCATTGTGCATTGCTGCATTTGCAAAATCAGCGGTTGCCTTATACATTTTTGTGAGGATGCTCTCATCTGTAGGTAACTGGGACAAGAGGTAAAAAGCAGGCTCTCTCTGTTGTTGTTGCTAAAGAATAAGGGCAGAGCTATTGGAGGAAAATTTTGCATTGAAGTCTCTTTTCATTTCATGCCACTTGCTTCCCCTGCGCACCAGCAGCGCCTGTTTGATTCCTTTCTATAACTTCTCAGGGCTCCCCTTCCTCCCCTCCCCAGGTTTATTATTACTCTCCCATTGATCTTTATTGATGATGGTTTGTAACCTAGCCTCAAATTCTCTTCCCTCGCATGCTGGTTTTCTTTCCCGCCTGCCTTCTCTTTACAATGCCAATCGATTGCTAATCCAAGTTAGGCAACTCCTGCCTGAGTCCAGCTGCACAATCGGTCCTTTTATTGCTGTTGATGTTGCATCCCTGTCTCCCTCCCTTCCTGCCTCACCTTTACCCCAAATTTGTGCATCATCACAGGTTTTTTCCCTTTTGACAAACACACATAATAGCTTAACTTGGCTACGAGCATCTCATTCCTCCGACAGCCATGATTAGGCTGGGAAGTGGGAGGAACGGAGGAGGGGGGATATTCATGCACAAATAGTTCTTTCCACACAAGGAGATGCCTGCTGTACCAAAGATGTGCAAAGTGCTGTTGATAGCAGGTCTTTGCACATTCATTTCTTACCAAAGCCATCTGCCCTGGAAGGGTGGGCACTGATACTTTCAGCTGCTTTATTTTAGTTCTGTCTTGTTGCTAAGTGCTTTGTTTCTCTGGTCATAAAACACCAATAACAGCGCTCCCTTTAAATGCATATAGTTTACAAGACAGTCTGAATTTAATCACATCTTTCTAGAGGCTGTGAAGAGATCTGCTGCAAGCCAAGCTGCTGCTCCCCCAGCAGGAAACTTTTCTTAGGCCCGGGTTTTTGCAGCACTTTTTCCAGGTCCATGGGGGAAGAAAGGCTCTGAGCCTGGGTCCAGCTTGGTCCCAGTTCCTGTAGTTTTGCTCAGATTGATGCCTTTGAGAGTCAAGCTTTTGATTTCCTGCCCTCTGAGTTTGGTGATTGTCACTTGTTAAATTTAGGGGGTTTCTATGCAGCAAACTTTCAGTAGCAGCAATTGTTTGGCCATGGGTCCCACGTCTCTCTGGCTCTTGCTAGCCCTGTCCCCTTCTACCCAGTGCTACACCCGTTGGGCCAGGCTCAGCTGGTCTGCCCTATACTCCAGAGACCTACAGGACTACTGTGCGGGGGAATCCCTGCACCCTTTCTGGAGCAAACCCCTCCTCTTAGTCATCAGCATTTATACTGAGCCTAATTACAAATGAGAGGAGGAGGATGACTCTCATTCCTCCATTATAAGTGTAACATTAACAGCACTTCCATTTCTTTTCCTTAAAGTTATGGAGGATGAGGAGGTTGAGCCAAACCCCGTGGTTTATCCCAACCTTACAGGCTGCTGGGCCCAGGGATGCATCAGAGCCCCTCTGTGTGATCCAGGAGTTACGTAATGAACAGACTGGAAAGGTTTTCTGCTCCCAGCTTGTCTGCAGTGGGCACAAACTCCCCCCCAGCTCTTGTGTGCTGGAGGGTTTCCGAGTGTAGAGGCACTTCCTGGACTGGGGAGCAGGAGCCTCTGCTCACAGGAATATTTTGGACTGAAGAGATTGCTAATACAGGTGCGCTTAAGACTTTTCTTCTTGTTGCTCTGTTTTTCTCCCCAGGGGGGTTATTTCCTAATCAACAGTCCCAGGAACATGCGGCTTTTAGGTTTGCATTGTCTCAGCTCACGGAACCCCCTAAGCTCCTTCCCCAGATCGACATTGTGAACATTAGCGACAGCTTTGAAATGACATACACCTGTAAGTAGTGGCATTTGCCACGTTTTCTCTTACTTTAGTTTCTTTATTCCTGACTGGTTTTTTGGGTTTTTTTGTCTGAAGTCTTGCTTCAAATGTGCAACTTGCATGTCCAAGTAAGAAAGCGCCAAACACATGAGCAAAGGATTTCCGAATCATTTTGGTTTGTGCCAAGATACAGAGTTGAGGTGGTACTGCAGTTATTAAGCATTTTCCTTTTCATTGCTTCCAAAGTAGTGTAAAACCCCCAACAGTTCATTTCCTCATGTTTCTCTCACCTCTGCCCAGCTGATCATGTTGTGGTTTCATTCCAATATAGCCATGATGTACGGCAAAGACACCCCTTTCTACCTACGGGGTGCACAGAAGTCTCTGTTCAGTGTGAACAACTTCTTCAGCCCCAGTTTAGCCATCTGTCCTTGTAATTTAAGAAAGACCTAGCAGAAAACAGCAGCTTGATGCAAGTGGAGGCCAGATCCACAATAAGGCGTAATGCCTAATAATGACAGAGAGGTAAGAGTTCTAGTTTAAAGAACTAGTGAAATCATTGGCTCTAAAAACAAGCATTAAAGACAGAATTCACACTGCAGAGTCAATACAAGGTGTATCTGCACCCTGCTAAAGCACAGCACGAGTTGTGCCATTCTGGTTATATGATACAGTTGGGAAGAAAAAAAAAAAGCTGGCAAGCCAGGTAATGCCGAGATTAGCAGCAACAAATAAGACTAGAAGGGAACCAGAGGTAAACAAACCCCATAACACATCCCTGTGGTTGCAGTAGGGGCTGTTGCAGCATTTGCTTCCCTTGGAGTGATGGTGCGGTGCTGTGCACAAGGGGCTTGCGCCATCGGGATGCGATGCACAAAGAATTTCTCAGTTCAACCTGGAGTCAGACACTGCTTTGACTTTCTGAGCCTGTGTGTGTACGAGAACTGTCAGAAGGGACTGGAAGAGCCCTTGCCTTTGTAGAGCCCGTTGGATTGTTGTTGGCTCATGTCCGTAGTATCCTTTTGAGTCACTGAAACATCCTCTCTGCAGTTTAGTCATGTTGAGAGTGGGGTAGAGGTAGACACAAACTGTTCTCTCTGATAAGAAGTACGCAGAAGGAGAAAAATGCTTTCCTGCAAAAAGAACCAGGAGAGTACAGGAGGAGAATTAATAAGGCTCTTTGATGCCACACATATACACACACACAAAAGTTGTGATTGTTTTTATGGCCACCCCCTTCCCCGGAGGATTTGCAATTACAAGATTGCAGGAATTTCCCAGCTTGTATGATATAGGAGAGAGAAATTACAGTTTGGCCACACTTTCACTGGAGTGTCTAATGACACATTTAAAGATTTTTCTATTTTACCTTAATATGCCTCTATTTGCCAACTACAAGGTTTCCATCAAGGAAGAGCAACTATTTAAGCTCAATCCAGTGGCGCTTCCTTGGCAGGAAAGTGAGACAAATAGAAGAAGAAAGACAGACCATGTATTTATCAAGGGAAAGCAGCACCCACCTGGGGTAGAGTTGCTGACTGTGGCTGGGGATGAGCTATTTCAGTGCTGATAGCAGGAAGAAAACAGAAACTGCAAGAATACCACTGTAATAAATTCTCCATCTGCACATAGTTTCCCCTCCCTTTCTACGCCTGACACTACTGGTTTTGTTTACAGCTTTAATATTGATAGCAAGACCATGATACTAGTTATGCTTCAGAAATCTGACATTAGTACCATGGGGGTGGGGAGTGGTCTCAAAAGCTGAATGAAAGCAAGACAACTTTGCAAAGGATGTTATATTTGAGCTCTATGTAGGGCACACTGTCCTAGATCAGACCAGCAGAACACTCCTCACAGTCCAACTTCCCTTGTCCTCATTTTTCTTTTCTTATAATTAAAAACTTCCAAAGTTCTTCCGGACTATGGAAGGCAGCATTTGTTTTGTAAGCACAAAAGAAGGTGTTATTCCATGTACCCTGGTTTTGGTACTTTAGGGCTGGAGTGAAACTTTTGTCAGGAATTATCTCCTTCCTCATTTTCCAGCAAATTCCCTTTCTGGTTGCCAAGAATAGATATCAGCAGCAAGATCTGTTTATTTACAGAGAATAAAAACCCTGCCCACACAGTGGTCCTTAGTTTCTGAGAAAAAAATGGCCATGCTACCAGTTAGAAGTACCAGTTTTTGTTCCCATGGAGATGGAGAGACCACAGCATTTCCTTGTTGTTGGCATTACTTGTTTCTCTGATGGGTGAATCAAGGGTGTTTGAACCCTGTAAACCTGATTCTGCCCTGTCAGGATCTCCAGTAGGACATCTGAGGAAGACTAGTAGGTCCCAGCCCCATGGCAAGTCCTCCCTTCTGCTAGGATCTGTCCTTGTGTGCTAAATGTAGTCCTTATGGTAAGTGCCTGAAGCAGCAATATTCAAATACAGAATATATATTAAGAATCAGTGGAGACAGCAGAAGTAAAAAACCTTGTTGGGTGATGCTGAAGTGGCGGGATGAACTGCGGCTAAATGACAGCACCCTGTCTAAGGAAATAATATGCAGAATGTATCTTGGCATCAAGTGTGACACTGTCTACCTCTGCCTAACATATATCTGTTCACCAGTTAGGATGAGCAAGCTTTGGTGTGACAGTGGGTGAATTTCCAGTAGGAGATGCACCTATTTGTGCACTGGTGACAGTGATAGGGAGCCGTTAATGATGTGCTAGTGATGATGGTAAATTGGTAACAATAATGCCCATGAAAGTGATAAATCTGTAAAATATCAGGAGACTGCTGTTGTCACTGGGCTGTCACAGTGACAGCCCAGCAATAACTTTTGCATTTTTGATGCTTTCAGTTGTGGACTTTTTATCATTACGCAATGATTATGAATACCTCTGTGTGCGGCAATGTTGATCTACAGATCCTGTGGTCCCTGTGCACAACGTGTCACTAGACTATGAATTTAAGCACTGTAATCATTAAGAAAGCAAAAATAGATAGTAGATACAGCGTGCGGTAACCTTGCATTTCATGTGTGTGGAGGTTGCTAATGTTGCATCACTGAAATATGGGCACGTTTCAATAACTGAAATACCTTCCTAAATTCATTCAATCCCACAGAATAGATGGTAATGAACAGGCTCTGTGTTTGCAGTTGGGTGTGTGGTGTGGCTTTCTGGTATGACAATACACACCTGACACTTTGAGGATCCTTAACTAAAGATTAGGAGACTTTATATTTTTGTGCTATTTCTTTGAAGGCCAAGGCCTTTGAAGGTGAGTGGAGAGTTCTCCCCTCAGCAGAAGTACACAGCAGTGCCAGGTGTATTAAAAGTATATGTATGTAAAAAAATATGTAAAAAATATATGTATGTAAAGTGTAAAGTCATTGTGTGATGTTTGCCTAGTGACGTAGCAGAGCAAAACCCTTCTGATCAGCTTAAAAGACACGTTCACAGGTCCTGTCTTCTGCCATGTTTGGAAAAGGGCTTTACAGCCTCAACTCAGTCACTAGCAAACTCTGCCTTGCTGGGTTTCACTGTGACTGCCTACACCTAGGGCAGACCTAACACAGCAGAGGTGATGCTGCAGGTCGGAGCTGAGAGGTGTGGTAAGAGCGATGCTCTGTGCCCGATGCGAGGACACAGGAGATCTGAAGCTTAGGACAGAGCTGCAAATTCCTATCCCTGGGAAGTCTGCAGTGGACACAAGCAGGACTGTGTCCTGCTGACAACAAAGGGATGAGAGGCTGCTGACTTGAGACAACCAGTGATGGGAAGAGTTTTCTCTTATTCTTCATCTCGGCCTCCATTTGTGCACATGAAGATGCACATCCCCATCCTGTGCTTAGTCCAGCTCCTTGGAGAATATGAGTGAATTCAGCCACAGCTCCGTAGACTTATTTAATTTGTGGTGCAGAGACTCCTGCTTTCAGCCTCTGGCCAGAGTCCCCAGGTGAGCCTCGCAGCATCATGTAGACGGTGGTAGTTGCTCTCGCTGCCCGGGGAAGACAATGGCTCAGCGACAGACTTCCCTGTCAGTGACCTGGGGGACATGCCCTGTTGAGCAGTACTCACAGAAGGTGAATCACCAGTGTGGTAAATCTGTCCCTGCAAAACTCAGGCCACTTTGCAGGGATGACCAGCAACTAAAAAAAACCTCCCTTCATCACAGACCCCTGTAGCTTTGCTGATGCAGCCATCAGCTTTTGCCTGCTCAGGTGTTGGGCTATTGAGAAGGGACATTCAGGAAACAGAGGTCTGCACAGGACAGAAGCAGGATTTTGCAACTGCAAGAAAACTTGTAAAGAGGATGAAAAACAATCAGTTATTTATCCCTCTTCTTCTATGTATGCGCAGTTACTGTGGGGTCCTCATACCGAGTATGGGCTATGAGTGCTGCTAGAATATCAACAATTGAACCTGTTCTGCATATTGGAAAATGAACGTGTAGTTTGGAGTCTGTTCATGTTTTATGAAGGCCTCTGAACACCAATTAGAGAGGGATTTGTAGCAATCACTCGCTCTGTGCTTATGTTCTTATCAATAGCAGTAAGCTTAGATCCAGATCAGCTGTGAAATGAAGTATTTCTTTTTCTTCTTCTTGGATACTTAAGCATATAGATAGAGGATTTCTGGAGACTGCTTCTTATCTTTTAAATTACCTCTTGGAGACAGGAAGAAATAGGCAAACATTTTAATGTTGTTAAATGAGGACCTAAATATGGCTTAATTAAACAATTATTGCATGTGGAATTTAAAGAAAACTTCTTCGTTGACAAATATACGATGGCCGCTATTTCTTAGAAAGGTGTTGCTGTAATTATTCCAACAGCAATCAATTAAAATGCAGTTTTTATGATTAAACTTCCAGAGTCTAAATAAGCTCTGCTCCTTAATAGTATGTGATTGTTGTAGTTTTAGTAGACCTGTTTTTGTTTTCGCAGTGTCAGAAATTGCATGTATATGCTCTAGGATTTTTTTTTCCCCCCTGCAGAGCTCAGGATGTTAGCTATGACTATTTAATGTGCATTAAGCCAACAGAAACGTGGATTTAAAGATCAGATGCAGTCTGATTAATGCAACATAGGTTCTACAAGAAAATACATCTCCTTAGATTTTGTAATAGGAGAAGATGTGATGCAGGCAGATGAATCACAGAGCATCAATTCACATTAGATCAAATTGAGGTTAAGGATGCTCAATTTCTGGCAGGGGTGGGCTGTAGCTTTCTAGTAAGTGCATGCCTGTTTACTGAGGTGCCAGGACCTTACAGAGTTAGGCCCAGCCCAGAGGAGATGCTGATGGGTGAAATCCTACCAAACAGGAGGGAGCAGGTCCTGGGGGTGACACCAGCCTCCTGTGTCAAAGGTTCTTGTATACAGGATTCTGTGTCTGCAGGGGTCCAACAGAGAGCACACAAGGACAGAGGATGGAAAAACACTGGGTCAGGAGCAGCACTTGGAGACACAGCATGAGAAACGGGTCTGCAGGGGTTCTTGGGTGGGTGCTGGGTGCTCAGCGGTTGCAGCCATGACTGAAGAAGATGGGAACTTGTCCCATATGATTTCCCCAAGAAGGAAAGCATTTAAAATACAAGTGCCAAGACATGAACTTATCTACAGCTGTCAGGACAGGGCAGGTTGTCTGTCTGCCTGCACAGATCTGGGCACAGAGAGCCTTGGGTGAACGTGGGCCAGTATCATCAGCAGGGACGCTGATGGGGCTCTGCTGATATTTGGTGAAGGCAGCCCTGCCGAGAGGCTGGCAGTGCACATCAGGAATGGGTTTCCTCCAGTCTTGTGTTTCCATTTCTCTCCAAAGGACATGGGGGCACTTATTATTTTCATGACTATTTTTATGTATTTTAATTTTTTTATCCTGGGCTGTGGAAGCAGTGTCTGGGGACAAAAGCTGGTATGTCACAATTAGGAAAAATCAGTGGAGGAACAAGGGGAATTTCACACCTGCAAATCTATCTGCTCATCTGGAAAGGATCCCAATACTCATTTGTGACAAGCAAAAAAGAGAGAAGAGGTAAAATTTGGGCTGTGAAGCAGGCAGAAAAGGGATTTGAGAAACAGTGAGCAGCAGAGGCCAGACCTGTCCATTGTGCGACAGTCACAGTTTTCACTCACAGCTTATCCTTTCTTTTCTAAAAATAAAGCTTTTTCATGTGGCAGGGATCCTACTAAGCCAGAAACACACAGCTTTATTTTTTGGCATATTAGCAAGGTGAGAGTGGAAATCTTGTGGCTGCAAGAAAGGCAGCGTGGGGAAGCGCAGTGTTCCTTTCCAGAACTCTAGTGGGAATTTTAGACATATACGTTTACATTTCCCTTAATAGGGTTAGGGCCCCAAAGGCAACAGCTCTCTGCCAGTAGAAATGGAAACAGTCCTGGTTAGCTTCAGTAACACGTGGAGCTCAGAGCAAAGACAAAATCAACATGCTCCTTAAAGAGGCGGTAAGTCAGGGAGACTTTAATATTCTGCAAGTCCAAATTCTCCGGGGTGCAGTATTAACACAAGTCTGAAGACAAAGATGCATTTATTTCAACTGCATTCCTTTAAAGAGAGACAGGGATTTGCTTCTCTGCCTTGAGTTGTGTAGGGCTGACACAGGATAAATGTTTTTCCCTGTGAAAAGTGCCGTCTGGTAGAGCATGGGATGTCTTTTGGGGGGGTTAGGGTTAGGGAGGTTAGGTCAAGTATTAGGCAAGGTGCAGAAGGGCTCAACCAAGCCATTAGCAATTCACCATTATCCCAGGAAAAAAAAAAAAGTTTAAAAATAATACTGAATGATTAGAATAATAACAGCATGCTATCCAGCAGAAACTGCTCCCTGCTAATCCACTGAACTGATCACTCATTAGCTTACACAGTAACGAGTCTCTAGTTGATTTTCTCATGCTGCCCTTTAGCAGCCAGACCCACTTGTTCCCTCTGGGGCATTCTTAAAAAAAAAACAACAAAAAACCCCAACACAAACAAAAAACCCCAAACAAAAACCAAAAAACCCAAACAAAAAACACATCACAAAAGAACCAAAAAAACCTCAGCAATGTTGATTCTTTTTATTAATGTCTATCAGGTGTTTTCCCTATTCTTGGCAAACTACGCCTTTGCCAACACTCATCCAGGGTTGCAGTTCAGGAGACATGCTTATGCATTGCTGGAGTGATTAATCCCTTGAGCAAGTAGCAGTGAGAGGTAATGAAAAAGCAAGTAACAGCTATAAATTGCCATATTTTGGCTTCTTCAAGAGGGTCTTTTCAATCTTTGATTTTATTTGGTGGAGGAGTGCAAAAGAAAACAACTGATGTCTAAGATTGAAATGTACAACTGATGGCAGGATTCTTGTGTGGATAGCATATGTCTGCATCTCTCTATATGCTATAAGAAGTCTTGACTTTGGTTTAATAAGCAAGGTCATGTAGCTATGATAATGGAGATGAAGTGGGAAGAAGATGAAAGACTGAGGGCTAGAGGGTTGGAAGAGTGATACAGAAGCCACTGTAGGTAATTGGGATGCAGCATGGAAGGATCTCATGTGAAAGGGAGGGCTATTCCTCACCTCATCCTCCAAAACACTTTGCTTTGATCTTTGCTAGTGATAAGCTTCCAGGGGCAAATGACATCAGTGACTACACCAGTTCAGATGTGTTTTTTCTCCTGCTGGCCTGCTGATGTCCCCCGAGTGCCCTGAGCCTTGTTAACTTTCCTTCCATGCAGAACCCACACCTCATTCATCGCCATCCATGAGAAGGGGTGGTGGTATTGTTCTGGCAGGTGAGAGCAGAAAAAAATTACCAGCAAGCATGGGAGCTCGTGGGAGAGCATGGGCAAACAAAGTCCAACAGAGAGCACACAGGAACAGAGGATGGAGAAACTTGGTCAGGAGCAGCACTTGGAGACCCAGCATGAGAAACGGGGCAGACAGCAGGGCTGTGGACACACCATAGCTGAAGTTTTCCCCTGTCTCTCTTTCTAGCCCTTAACTAAGCCAGGGGAGATTTTGTTTTCAGAAGACTCTATCTCCTTCTGCCCAAATATGAGCTGGAGCCTACTGCTGTCTTCCATCTGGCCAGCACTGTAGCTCAGCTTGCTCCTGGCCTCCCTCTTCCCTGCTGCAATTGCCACAGATACAAACCCTGGTGCGTAGAGCAGTGAATCCCCTCTATGGGGTGGTTATTGCAAACTGCCAGCTAGTTTAACAGAGCCTGCAGCCCTCTCACTGCTGCGGCAGTCCCAACATGCCACTGCGCTTTCCCCTCAGCTTTGTGCAGCAGGACACCTTGCATACTTCCTGCATGATGACCATGTGCCATATAGGTATGGTTATTGCATGATGCATGCAAGCAGGTGGCTATGTGTTGGGCCTGAGATGGAACCATTTGGTCAGGGAAAAGGTAGACGGCAAATGTGGAGATGTAGACCAAGGTGAGGTGAAGGTTAGCTGGAAAGGAGGCTCTTGTCAGAGCATGTGTGACAGGGGATGCTGGAGGCGAGTACCTGATGGGTGTTTAGCAGGGAAATGAGGGCAGGTCTGGGTTGCCAGCATTGCGTCTGCAAAGGGCTGAAGCAGCCAGCGGAGCCACAGCTGAGAAAGAGGCCTGGCCTGCAGGGAGTTTGGGAGAAATGTCTTTGTGCAGAAGGTGATTAATGTCTTTAATGAACTACCAAAGGAAGTAATAGAAAGCCAAGCCACATACGGCTGCAGTGGGGGAAGGGGCTGAGGGGACATTGCTGTTGCAGGCAAGGATGAGAAAGCTAGCTGTGGCACAGCCTGTGCAGTGATGCTGTTTCCAGTTCACTGTCCCAGAAAAACTGTCAGGCACAGCAGCTGTCCCTGGTCCATCCTGAGCAAAGGCAGAGCTGTGCGCATTTCACAGATTTGATCAGAATGAATTCAGTCTTCCAGCCTGTCCTGGTTCTGGGGCCTTTTCTGCTCAGCTTGTTATGGCTGTGCCGACTAAAACCCACTGTCTGCAGCTTTGTGGGCATGGTAATCTGTGAGTCCCTGTGCTCCTCTCCTGTAGAAACAGCAAAGGGAGAGGCTTTGGGAAGAGCAGAGCCTCACTGGAGTCTGGGACCTGGATTAGCCTGGGCTGACAGGTATTAGGGGTTATCACTTGTTTGGGAACCCACAAGAAATATGTGGATGAAGTCAAGCAGATTTGTAACATTGAGTCATCCATATCATAACATCCTCCACCTTAGCAGCCTCATGTGCCAGACTCAGCAGAGACCTCAGAGGGAGCAGATGCCAGCACCTCTCCTGAACCTGCAGAGCCCCACATGGTCCCAGGGCTTGTGGGAGGTCACCCATTCACAGTCCCCCACAGACTAGAAAACCAGATCTTTACGTTCCCAGACATGCCTATGTTTTTGTGCTGATAATTATGGAGCCAGTAAGTACACTGTGCAGCTCCCAGGTAGAAGGCTAAATAGCTCATTTCTACCCCTGCTCTCAGAGCAACCATACACCTTCAGAAATGAGCCCTTCCCCAAAAACCCTGTATCACCTCTTGTTCTGGAGTAACCACCACTACAGTACAGGCTTACTCTGTCCAAGGGGAAACTTTCATTCAAGCATAATCATAGTTTTAGCAATGTTAACAGTCATGCTGAAGTGGGAAAATCAACACACAGCATCTCAAATAGCTATCAGTGAAGTGACTATTCCCAAACTTCTCCTCGTTGCTTGGGAAGCTTTAGTCTATCAAAGCTTGTTCTCTAGTGAAGTCCTTACATAAGCTTTCGGTACAATGCTGGATGCACTGTCCCCTAATCAAATTTTCCTTCCTCTGTGAAGTGCCAGGTAAAGAAACAGAACTGCATTCTGTTCAGGTCAGTTCTGCTTTGCCAGATCATAGAATCATAGAATTGTTTAGGTTGGAAAAGACCTTTAAGATCACCAAGTCCAACCATTAACCTAGCTTTACCAAGTCCACTGCTAAACCATGTTCCTAAGCACCATATCTACATGACTTTTAAACATGTCCTGGTATGGTGATTCAACCACTTCCCTGGGTAGCCTGTTCCAGTGCTTGACAACACTTTCAGTGGAGAAATTTTTCCTAATATCCAATCTAAACCTCCGCTGCTGCAACTTGAGGCCATTTCCTCTTCTCCTATCACTTACAGATGTCTGTGGAGTGACAGAGGAAGAGAGGGGAAGAACCAAGCCCAGGCTTGACCCAAGGATGCTCATGCCACGTCACTACTTACATGCCTTAGCAGTATTCTTAAGCAGCAAGTCCTAAGTCCTTAAAGCATGAAGAAAGGAATTTGTCCCCTCTGACTTTTCTGGCTAAGGATTAGGTGCCCTCTTCTAAGCTACTCATCAGGGTTACCTCTGTAACCAGCTCTGAAGTGAGCAATCCTTCTGAACTCTTCTAGATGCTCATCTAAGTATGGAAGGATTTGCCCTCCAGAGGTGCCGGCTTATCTGCCTTGTCATATGGGAAGCCACGGTGACAAACTTGACTTAGGCATTTTACCATGAGACCTTGAGAAGAAGGTGAGATGAATCCTAGCCCGAAGTGCCTGCGGCTGTATTACAACTTTCTGCTAATTCCTCAGTACTCTGCTAAGGGTGATACTTGAGCAGTACCAAATGTTTTCCTGTGAGCAGCCTGTAAAGGCTTTAATAAAAGCCAGCACCACATTGCAAACAGGCAGTTCACAGTTGTGCTATTCTGATGTATTGCTAAGAGGTGCTAAAAACATGTTCATGACATAGAAACCACTCTTGTCAAATTCACCCTCTGTACTTTGGTACAGTACTGCAGTATGGGTCTGCCATCGTCCAGAGATGTGCTCTCATCCTCTTGCCCTCTTCTGTTTCTCACTTTTCATGGGCCTGCAGCTGGCAGTGGTGTTTGCAGTGCTCTAACAATGATGCATGGATTTGCTTTTGCTGTCTTTAAACAGAGCTCTTCCTCCCTCTTTTTGTCAATTTGTTCCTGGCTGATCCTGCTTTTCCCTAGGAGTGGACTCCAGGGGATCAGAGAGTTTGTGTCATTAGGGGAAGAATGCCTTCAGATGCTAACTGTAGCATTTTCAAAATAGCACCCGGGGATTTGACTGAGCAATCCCCGCTAGCTCTAATGGGAAGAACACAGCTAAGCCCTGTGTGGTACTGGGACAAACAACCTTGTGAGCTTTTTTTGAGGGGAAGAAAAAAAAAATTTTAAAAATGCTGTTCAGCTATCTCCCAAAATTTATTTCTGAAGTGGCATCCTTTAGCAGCTGAGCCAAATCAGACTCAAAACACATCTGAAAATCCTGGGGATACTCTGAATTCCATCTTTCTCAGGATCAGAGTTCTGACTGCCATTTGACAGCAGTCTCAGAGGAGTGTGATAGCGACGCGCATTCAGGGTTTCTGTTTCAAGCCTGTCTTGGGAAGGAAAGTAAAAGTGAAAATCCAAACTAGCAACTTGAGTGGAATAACTTTAAAAACAAAAGGAAAAAAAAAAATTTAAAAATCATCCTCTCTGGCATCCAGGGCTGTGCAGTGAAATCTAGAACAGTTTTGTGGAGGTTGGAGGTGAAGGCAATTGGGGTCAAGATGACAGAGGTACAGCAGGAGCCTTTGGCGAAGGTGTGTTTTTCCCAGTGCTGCTGTGGGGACTACAGCCAGAGGAATAAGATGGTTTACTGTAAGACTACAAGCGCTCGTGCTATGCGATGGTTCATGTGCAGAGCTACAAGAGGTGCAGTGCGCGGGGTGAGACTTCTGTGTGATTTCTGTCTATCCTTGCCTGCAGCCAACACAGAGAATTATTCACTTTCAACAACAGCAAATTTACATTAAAGAAAGGCTCCATCGAAAGGAAATTGCACTTGACAGTCTCCCTTTAGCCACGGGAGAGCCGCAAGCAGACAGGCACTGAAGGCTGCCTCCCCATCCCTCACTGTCTCTGAGTTCTGTGGTTTTGGCATTGCGAAAATGGGAAGCAGCTGTAAGCCCTTTGGATCACAAATGGAACTAGGAGTCTGCTACCTCTACTAACAACTCATTTATTATCGGGGAGCAGACAGTTTCTTCTGCGCCAGTGCAATCTATCATTTCTTAAAGATGCTGTGTGAGATTGAAAGAATTTGCTTTAAGATTTGGCACCTGGAAGCCAGTAACAAGTCCACCTTTGAGAATAAACCTCCTTAGATTTCTTTTTGCCAGCTTTGGCTGGAAGAGTCCTTGGGTGCCACTGCCCAGGGCAGGCAGGGTGAGGCATGTGCAGCTGATGCACTTCCCTCTGAAAAGTTTGAGAATGTCCCTGCCCTAAAAAATGCCTCAAGAGAAACGAGGACCCTTTGATTCTCTCTCTGTGCCCAAAATACTGATGAGGGGAGGGTTAAGAGGCTATTCCATTACCCTTGCATGAAATTTGTAGTGTGGGGTTACACAGTGGGCAAGGGGCTGTGGGGCCACGCTACAGCCCCAGACAAGTCCCTGAACCCAGAGATCTGCAGTCAAAGCAGCTCTGCCAAATGGTGCTTCCCTGTCATTTTGCCTGATGCACTGGAACAGGGTCTCATGGGGACTTCTGTGCAGATATTGAGTGGTCTGATGTGGACACTCCAAATCCAACCTTCCTTCAATATAGAGAGCAATAAGGTGATGAAAGGCCATGTGAATTATGCTCCTTGCAGCAGCTGTGAGCTCACACTAGTGCTTCTGGCAGCTGTTATCTCCTGACTGCTTAAAATCCTGGACTCCCAATGTGCTTCAAGGGAATTTGCTGTCACAGTCAGCAGGAAAGATGGAAAGATGTGCTGGTGCATGCGGTGTGCCCCCAGGTGATGGGGCGCTGTGACCCTCTGCAGCTATTTTTGTCTCAGTTTTCATGCTTAGCTGGTTGATGTGGTTTAACCTTTCTTCCTTTAATTTGCTCTCGTGAATTATTCCAAGCAAAGGTAGCATTTGTCTTAATTTTGGTTTTGTTTTGGTTTTTTAATATTGTTTTTATTGCAAAGGGAAATCAAGGCTACATGTATTTGGTTCTGTGCTATCAGTTTCCTGGACTGTGGATCAAACCCTTGCTAAAGAAGGTTCACTTGATCCACAGGCACTCGACAGGATTTTGTAGTCAGTGATCCCATCACTGCTGTCTTTACCTTTCCTGCCGATTTTGCCCAGCAACACTATGCTCCACCCTGAATTTTGCTCATTCTTCCCTGCAGCAGGATTTTCCTTTTGGCTGTTCTGCTTCTGTCTGTGCCTGTAACTGTTGCAAGCCCCATGCTTAAGATGTCATGACCATCTCATGGCTGTCATGGTTTCTGCTGTTCACCTGTTGCATCTCCCTCACGTCATGAGTTTAGTAAGCTCTCACAACAGTGTTTCACCATTATATTTGTTTACTGAGTATTTGGGATCCTGATTGTTAGCTTAGGATTATAAGTAGCAAAAATCAGATCTTTAAAGGCATTTCAGAGTTTACTGATTCTGCCAGTAACATCAGCACCTGAATGTAGTGTAGTGTGTGATGCTAAATGTCCCTGTGTCTCTGTTTTGAGCTTAGCATCGATAGGAGTAATGGATTTTTATTTTATCAGAAACACTGGGTGTGTTTTGGTTGGGGGTTTTTTTGTGTGTATGTGTGTGGGGTGGGGTTTTTTTTGTGTTTTTTTGTTTTTTTAATGAAAGAACAAGCCAAAAGCAGGACCTAATGGCATTCTTTTTTTTTTTTTAAATTGTTTTAACAGAAGGTGTGTGTTTCTGCTCCTCTGTTTTGTGGTGATGCTGCTGTCTGCTGCAGAACAAGCTCTAACAACAGCTAAACTGGGATTGCTCCTGTGGTCCACTTTCCTGCTGCCCATGCAGGGCTCTCACCCCATCTCTGTGGTGGGGGGTGCAGTGCTTGCATTGTTGCACCAGCTCCTTCTCTTTGTCTTGATTTCATATGGTGCTATGGAATACCTTGTGCGGGAAGTGATCTCCTTTCCCAGATCATCATCTCTCTGAGAGAGAGAGATACTGCTTCAGGATCATGCATTGGTCTTGCACCTTGTTTTCTGGTTTGTCAGAGGAATCTCCTGCAAAGATCAGATGGCTGAAGGACTCTAATGGCTTCTTTGTGGCATTTCTTTCCTCAAGAAGGGAGAGGAAAAAAATGTGCAAGGGGATACACTAAGATATCAATGGCATAAAAAAAAAAAAAAAAAGAAAAAGGAAAAAAAAAGTCTTGAAAAAACAAGAGAATTGAGTTTTAGGCGAGTTGTAGAATCAGGGACAGATGATAAATGGGAGCTGAAGACTTGTGGCAAGTGCATTAGAAGCAGCCTCTGATTTGATCTTTAAATCAGCATTTGTTGCAGCTTGGTCCCATCCACAGACAGCAGCTAAAGCATGCAGTGAAATGCCTCCTCTGATCCTGCATCCCATCACTCTAACTGTGGGGCTGTGTAATTAGTGAAAGCACTGGCATGAAAAAGGAGACAGTCTGAGGTCCTGAAAGAACAGCACCTGATGCACTGGGCTGTGTAGGCTTTTCTGCAAGCAATGAAAGACTAATTACTTTTCAGACATATCCTAAAGTTAATGGAGACTTTGACTTCAAGCCTCATATGACCTACCTTGGAGTAGGTTTTTGAGACCTTGGCTGTGTCAGTAGCCTTTCTTTCTCTTGTGTTTTCAGTGAGACTGGACACGGGGGGGAGTGGGAAGGTGCTGGCATTCCTGAGGCAGCACTGAAACCATCCTGGGAATATCTGGAGCCCTGTCCAATTCAGCAGCATCCATTTACCTGGAAAGGAGTGGGTGCTGAGAAAGGGGAGTGTGTGTGCTTTCTGTGACTGCCAGGATTGATAAATAAGTGGAGAGATATGAGTGAGCACTTGCTCATAGTACAGGACATGGCTTTGCATTTCTGGCCAGTCCCACATTGGCCTCATTTTCTTTCTTATGCTGATGTTTACATTCCTTGCACTTCCTGACAAATCTGATCAAACTTTGGGAGGATCCATAGATCCCTGGTAAGAGCAACAGCCATCTGGTGGGTACCCAGAGCTCTCCATTGTCTGCTGGCACATGAGCAGCAGGGTATGACATCTGGGAAGTGATGGAGGATCTACTCTTCTCTTGGAAGTGCCAGGCAGCATATGGGTAAGGCCATGTAGGTGCTTTCGAGTGGGTGAATAGTGACTACCTCTGCACGCAGGATCCTTGGCAACGTTTTTCCCCAAGCAGACTTTGCCACAGAGCAGCCCGGCAAAGTGGAAGTGCCAAGGGGCGATGCTGAGTGGACACAGTCCATATTATTTTCCATCTGTTCTCCCCTTGGTATTATGACAGCAAGAAAATGTCCTTTACATTGACAGGGTAGGCTCATTCATCTCCGCTCCCAAGTGACAAGAGCATGACTCACCTGCTTGTCTCAATCTTCATTTTCCTCCCTAAACATGACACTAGGCTTTGGTCCATATGGCTGGCCAGCTTGGCTGACACCCTTTGCACTGTGCTGCCTTGCCAGAGATGGGACAAGCAGAGTGCTGGGGACAAAGGCTGACATGACTAAGCCACTTCGGAAGAGGAGGGACTGAACCAGCTCTCCTCCTCCCCCGCTGCCTGCAGGAAAGCATTTCATCTCCTGATGGGAAGAAAGTCACAGAGATGCATTTGAAATACTAACCCTTGCACAGAGGAGAACAGCTTCTCTTGATTTCACTTTTGTGTAGCACCAGGCGGCCTTGCGATGGGTGAAACTTTTCCATTCAGCTCAGCCAGAGTACCCTTAATTTTCCTTTTTTCAAGGCCTGAAGTAAGATTATCAATAACCCTCAATTGAGCAAAGACTTTCTTTTGTAGACAAAATTCCTTAGGTGAAAAAAAAAAGGTTAAAGGCTGTGGATCCTCTGCTTGTCTGAGTCAAATCTGTCACCCCCTTGAACTAGGTCATCATTAGCTAAAAAGCTAGTGGGCAAGTGGTTTGCTCACTCCATGTGTCTGGCGAGCTCCTTTGCCAAGTAAGGAAGGCAATCAGGGGCACTTCCACAATCCCAATGTGTTTAAGTGGTTGTGACTAGAAACTCACAAGGCCTTTGAGGAGTCTGAGTGGACCATGAACCATCTTTAACTTACACAGTCAAGGAGATCTCTTCATGCCCACATTAAAGAAACCAAAAATCAATTCCTTTGGGCTTCTTCCAAGTCAAGACTTTCCATAGCCAAAAATATGCAGCCCAATACAGATTTCCCAGCAGACCCAAGAAAGATATGCTGGAGACAGTGCAGATAAGGAAAATGTGTGTTCTGATTTGTTTTCCCTGCTGTGATTTAGTAGCAGTGATCATTTTGAGGGTTGGAGTTTTCCAATATGAGCTTGGCAGAGAAAAGCAAAAAATTTCTAACTACTGCAAGAATTGTAATTATTGTTAGGCATTTCTCTGGCTTTCGCAAAGTCTGAAATGAATTCTGGGAGGGCTGTAAATCAATACTTTCCCCCAGGATGTCCGCAGGTTGCACCCTGGCAGCTGTAGGTGCGCTTCGCAGAGTGACTCCCTTCTGAGTTGCACTTAGTAACAAAAACAATGGTGGGGACAGTAAGATATACTGAAATGTCAATATGCCTGATACGATCCCTGTGTGGGAAAGCAGCTACTTACTGCCTGTAAAACTTTTTATTTTCTGAGGATATTAGAGGTTGCTCTTTAGGGGGGGCAATAGCCTTGTTTGAATGCTCAAAATATTTATTGAGGACATGCTTCCTCTACATTCTCTCATGATAGGATGCCCCAAATCCAGTGACACTAATTAGCTACTTAAACTTTTTCTCCACCCCCCCCCCAGCTATAGCCAAATCTCTCTGGATTTAGCAGCACAGCAAAGATTTAACAAAAAGTTTAAATGGGAAAAAGCATATGAGAGGAGAAATTGTAGGATAAGATTTTGTGCCTGTTAACTGATGGCATTTATAAATTATAGCTGAGAGATGTCATATCAGTGGAAATGGAAAACAGCTTAGTGGATTATAAAAATACCCTCTATAAACCATTTTAATGCCCCCTTTTTTTTTTTTTTTAAATCTCTTATGGTAGGTGTCATGAAAATGAATTCTAGCTGAAAGGATAAAAATTTTCCCTCGGTAAACTGGCTAACTGGTGATTAGTGGCTGTCAGGGAGAACAAACTCATGATTGGGCTGAGGTGCTGGTTTTGCTGAAGACAGCAGTCTCCTGTTTCTGAGGAGGTGAGTTCCCTTGTGGGTGAAGTGCATCCAAACCTACAGGGTGAATATCACTGCAGCAAAATGTCCTCTCATCCCAATACAGCTTCTCTCAGTCAGGAGATGAGGAAGACTGAGGAGTGAGCAGTGGGGGCAGAGCTATGGGGCAGGGACTAGGTCAGGGAATGTTTTGGGGCAGGATGTGAAGGCCAATCACAGGTGGACTGCAACAAAGGAGAGAAGAACCAGGTTTGCTGGAAACTGCAGCTGTGGATGTGAGATAGACATGAAAAAAGATGTGTGTGGGATGTTGTGGAAGGAGCAATGAGCTGATGATGGGCAGAAAGATTCATTCTGGTATCTACCAGGCTGCAGTGGTTCCACCACTTTCTCAAATATTGAGTATATTTTAAAATTAAACTTGTAAGAGAGAGAAATAGAGAACTGCATCTCTGATCTGCACTAATAAACATATTTTAATTGCCTAGTGGCCAGTGTTAACTGGTATGTGGGATTTCAGAGAGGATGCTACTCCAGGTTTCCTTGCTACCTTCTCTGAGGCCCCTGAGTGTCTTCTGTCCCCTCCTGTGCCTCATTTTGAAAAACACAGACAAGGCTTAATTCTGGGTTAAGATATTTAAGGATGCAATGTTGTGCAGTACATTTCCAAGCTGCTTGCGTAGGAAAGGGTAAATGACCTAACTCTCACAGTCTAGTTCCTGGGATGCGTTCAAAGGTGCCTATTCTCTCCCTACCTTTGAAGGCTTTGTGTTGGTTCTCCCCATAGATCCTTGTACCTTCAGCTTCTTTTGTGTCCTGTCCGTATTATTTTTTCCAGAAGGTGAAATCTGCATGTAGGATAGAAATGGCATTAACTTTCCCAACGTGATCTCACAGCAGAGCTGCGTTTGCAGTGTGTTGTTGGGGCTGTGTCAGGCTATTTCCACAGGGAGGTAAGATTTAATGTATGGAATCCCGCTGAGCACCTTATAGCGCCAGTGTGGGAAAGGCAATTTACCAAATTAAATTGCACAATATAGGATGTTGAGCAGCCTACTTCTGGGTCCTGTTCCCTGCAAGGGAATTCATCATGACATGAGCTAAAGGGATGAGTAACAGCCTTCAAATTAAGAAAAACTGGGAAAAAAAAATAAAAAATCTAATGCAGAGTAATCCAAGGGCAGCCTGCACCTAAGTTGCCCATGCTCCAATTAGGTTGGGATGGGAGTATGTTTTCAGTCACAGAGAGATGAGCTATCTTGCTTCTAGGCCTCTTCTGTTCTCTTGTGTAAATCAACCAAGGGCTGACTATAAAAGGAATTGGGGGAGGAAATGGGGTTTATCTGTCCTCTTTCCTTCCTTTCCCATCACCTTTTTCCTGTAGATGGCACAAGTGTGAGTCTTTTCATCTGTCCACCTTGCACCAAAAGGTACCCAGAGGAGAATAGATATTAAGGACACTTGATTCACATGTAGGTGAAGGAAGAAAATGTGGGAGGGGTCTTCTTATTACAGAGCTTTCTTATCTAAAACTGGTGGTAGTAGTCAGTGCCAGCTGTGATTTTATAGTATCACAGTATTTGGGAGTTTTGCTAGCAACCTGTTTTCTGTAGTTGGGTTATGCTCTGGGAAATAATTTTCATTTTTACAGAAAGTTTCCCGCTCAGCTCTCTTGGAGGCATGAGTAGACTACAACTTTACATACAACACAGCAAACAAGTAGATTATGCTTTTTATTAGCACTCTTAAGCCCATCATGTATTTATTAAAAACCGGAGTTCTTGTCAGGTAGCATTGCTGTGCCCCTATAATACCCCAGCAGAGCAGCTCAGCAGAGAAGAAGCAGCTGCTGATTTGGCTTTCAGAACCCCTTTTGGCTTGTCATCACCCAGTAATAGTGATAAACACCCACGTTCTCTTTACTTCCAAACTAATACACCCAATACCCACTACTGCACACGTTCTCTACTTACAGACACTTTGTCAGCAGCAAGTATATGCAGTTGGTTGCAAAGTAATTCTTTGCATATACCCGTAGGTATCTACCAAGCCAAATAAGAATCCCTTTACTACCTACTTGTGTGGAGGGTTTCCAAAATGATCCTCTGGGCTATCCAGTTTGGAGGGCTGGAAAAAGAAAGCAAAACTGGAATTTGTCTGGAATTTGGGTAGAAGTTTTTATTGGGTTTGGGTTTTTTCTTTTCCTACTGGGTGCCTACTGTTCCCATAAGAGGCATGGCACCGGGTTTTCCCCGTGTATTTGCATTGTACATTAACACGCAGTGATATTACAGGAGGTTCTCCAGTGCGAGGAGCAGGTATAGGCAGAGAGTTGATTCATCAAGAGATTTCAGCAAAATGGCAACATGGGAGCTGAGCTCCCATTGGATGCAGTATCCTTTTACACTGATGAATCTGGTCCTCATTCCTTTTTCATAACCGTAGACAAGGATTATTGCTGTTATTGTTCAAGCTTGTCTTACCTGTTATAAACCTCTGAAACAAAACTGGGGGAAATTAAATGATAAAACTACATGGCCAGTGTCAGAGAAACTAATTCCCTTCAGTTTTTGAACATTTCATTTGAACAACTGTCTGAGAAAAGCTCAGTCATATGGAACTTCCAAGGGACCTGACAAGTCAAATGAATGGTCCACCCACTAATTAGGTGAAATACTGATTGTATTTCTTGCTAGTAGAAGAAACCTTTTGGGGGTGAAATGGAAAATTCTCACCTAGATGAGGGAGGAGATATTGCAGGTGTGAGTGCAAATGTCCATCTATCTCTCCCAACCAAATTAGAACATAACAAACCATTGTCAGTTACTTCTGTTGATGATCTTTCACAGGCATCATTGCACCATGCCCTGTGGGGAGAGCTTTCCTTGAGTTCACTCAGAGAGCAGGAAAGCTTAAAGGGATGTTAGCAGCAATAGGGATACTAATAAGTACTGAGGTCCCAGTAGATGAGTTACATGCAGAGTATAATTGGAAAGAAAGCCCTGAGGAGTTTGTATAATGTCAATCCATCGTGATTCCTGGCCTTCATCCCACTTCAGCCCTGGGACATAGACCAGTGCATCTTTAATTTGACCTACAGCTTTATTGCTATCGGTGCTACCAACCTTAGAGACACTGTACATTTGGGTCCTGGTGTCCACTGGCTTTTCATGCCTGTGCTTTATTCTAGTATGGAATTTGTCCCTTTCTACATTACTTTGGGTTGGGCTGGGCTCCAGTTTGATTTATGCTCTGCAGGGGGGGGGTGTTGCTAGTCAATGGAAAGTCCTCTGTCTGCCTCCCACTCAGAAGTATGTTCTCCATAAGTGTTCCAGCAGAAATTATGTCTGCTGGAGTCTGTGGACAGCCTGGAAAAAAAATAAAGAAATCACACACACACACCCCCTCCAATTAAGAAATAAAAATAGTAATTAAAAAACAAAGAAACAAAAAAAGCAACAAAAAACCCCCAAAAAACAAACCACACACAAAAACAAACTTAGCCCACTAAAGAAAAAACAACCCCCCCAAAAAAACAGAGAAGCTCTCAAATATGATCTACATCCTATTCCTCCCTCTCACCACACACTTATCATGGTATCTTCTCCCAGTGGAGCAATGCTGAAGCCTAAGATATCGCTTTAAATGTCAGTCATTTAACTACTAGTTATTTTAGCAAATAAGAGTGGGACTGACTCCCTGGGGTTGGCTGAAAATTGTTAAAGGAGGGGGGAAAAAAAAGCAAGAAAGGAGAAGAGAGAAAAGAACAGAAAGGATGAAGGCAAGTACCAGGCAGAAAGACTCAGTATCTGAGAGACACAGAGTCAGAGGAAGGTGTCCCAGTAACATGAACAGGCTGTTTCCCACTGAGGGGATCAGGGGACAATGAGTCTTTTGTGATGTACCTAAATTACCCAGTCTCATCCTCAAGGCTGTGTTCTGACTCAGGTCTCTGATTCTCCTGCTGGTGCCTGCAACAGCTCTGCCACTGTCTCTACTTTGCTGCTCTAGTGCCAGCCCCTTGGTTTGGAGGGAGGCAGCAGGTGTAAAGGGAAACATTCACCAGGATGGAGGGATGCTTCTGTCTTTGGGAGATGGCAAAAGAGCTACTAATTAATGCTATGAGAAGAACAGGAATCCTCTTTCCTTTTGACTCATATCTTGTTCCACATCCCCTTCTCCTTTCACATTGTTCCCGAGTCCAATTAACACTTGGTAGAACAGAAATGGAGCTGATATCTACTTATTGCCTGGAATGACTGGGAGGTTTTCTCTTGGAGAATTGCTTTAGCTCCATGTGTTGGCAGTGCAAGTTTTCTCTACATGTAGATAGCATTCAGGGCATATTAATATGCTGTCAGCTGGTTGTTCTCATGAGTTGTGTTTGTTACATTCCCTGAGGCTCTGGTTCTTCTGGCGTGGAGGGCTGTATGAGTTTTAAATCTGGAGTCTGTCCATGCACGACTTTGAAATTCACTTTGGAGAACTGTTGAGGAAGGAAAAAGCAATTCTCTAGTCAGAAGAGCAGTGTTGGTGCTGGCAGAGAACCCCACAGTGTAGAGAATCCCTCCCAGAAAGCCTTGTTCTCATCCAAAATTAATCAGAATAGTCCCTTGAAAGTGTGTATTGAACGTGGATGTCCTCAGTTACATCAGCTAATAGTCAGACGTAGAGCTTTTAATGGCATTGCTCCAAGTAACCAAGAACAGAATTGGCCCCCTGCCTAGGGATCCGAAACCCGGCCACAGGCAATCAGGGATATACTGTATTTTTTCTGAGATAAACCAGGAAAAGCCACTGGGGAAAAAAGCCAATGACAACAAAAACAAAGCCAAACCAAACCTCACCCCTACCCCCAAATCACTGGAAAATAGTAACTAGATTATTATCGTATAAGATATCTAGTTATATGTTAAAAGGCACCCTGAAATCATAACCATATAGAAGATAAAGCAAATGTCTGCATTTTGTGTGAATAGTCCATTTACAATGATAAATTGTCTCCTGTTAACATTGCATTCGTTTGTCATTCCTCACATGGATGAGGGAGGGCAGTAAAAGTGGATTTGTGCATGGAGTCCATGTAATATCCATTAGAAAAAACTGTGCCTGACAGTTAAGCATAGCAGCCTCTCAAGAGCTTAATCATCATTTCAACTAAGTACAAAAGGAAGAAACCAAACCTTTTGTAAAAGTTGGAGGCTTTTTTTAAGAAAAGAGCCAAAGCAGACCCGCTACTTTGTCTGGTTCAAGGCTGCTCTGTATAGATGAGAGCAAATTACTGCAACAGTCAGACAAGGAGATATTTCACATCATCATTTATCAGGGTTTGGGTTTTCACTATGCTGCTCTAATATCTTTTAAAAATTAATTATTTTCTCCCAGAAATAATGAAAAGCCCATTTACGTGCTGTTGTAGAAGATCAGAGTTAGAAGGAGGCTCAAGCTGGCTATAAGATTTGCACATTATTATTAATACTGTGTTTGTACACATTAAAAATTGGTTGAATGTAGCTGGTAATGAATTAACCCTTACCTTTCAGGTTTGAACATGCAGAGAATATTTGTGGAAAAATACCTGAAAATCCTATGCTGTGTAATGCAAATGCCAAGTGATAAAAGTCCTTTTCTGCTGGTGTACTAGTAATTAGCTAGAGAAGTGGCACCTCTTTTTGAACATAACATAGGAATGCAAAAGCCATTGCACTGGGCCAAATCAAAGATCAAGCTACCCAGTGTGCTGTCTTGGGGAACTGGGCATAGCAGACACTTAAGGGAAGAGTGTAAAAGATAACCACCTCCTGGTTTGATGCCGTTGGTACTGTAAAGTTTCCTCTGCTAGAGTTTGTATTCAAAGTGTCTTGTTTAATAGCCAGCAGCAGAGCAACCCACTCAATGTTTGTATTCTCAAAGTTCACTTATACTGAGGCTCACCTGGCACAGAGTTCCAGGATTTAAATGCTGTACCACTTGGGAAAATAACTTTTTGGTTTTAAACCCACTGCCTGTTCATTTCTATGTGTTCCCCTAAATCTTGGCTTATGAGAAACAAGGAGCATGGAGTTATTATTATTAACCTTCTTCACCTTTGCAAGTCATTCATGATTTTATGGGTTTTTATCAAACCCCTGGCAGTCATCTCCTTTTAAGGCTGCACAGTCCCAGTGTCCTTAGTGTCCATATGCGTCGAGTAATCCATGACCCTGAAGGTTGTTTTAACCTTTTTGATACCTTTTCACATTCTACAGTATCCACTGGGGCAAGGGTTTTGTCTGCTCTTTGGCCCTTTCATGGGATGGAAACTCTGTCCTTACACCCTTCAGGGCTTGCTGTGTGCTACAAGTTCCTTGTAGTCCTAATTTTGATCAGTGCACAATGTGTAGCTCCAGAATGGGTACGTAAATGGAGATAGATGCCTCTTATGGCACCTGTAATGGACTGTTTCAGCCATTAGATCTGGAGAAATCGTTTTTTCCAAGGCCTCCTTCTCTCCAGGGGGAGAACAGTTGCATTATTCATGGTCGCTATTTCCACTCTAAACTCTTGTCTCCTGATTACAGCATGCCACACTTTCCCCCCTCAACTCCTTCCCCCAGATCTCTTGCACTTTCATGTTTCTTGTTCCTTTGCAAAGCTAAAGGTGTGTCTCTTTGAAGTCCTCAGGGTGAAAGTATTCTCTCTCGACAAGAACACGGAACACCAACAGACTCTCAGTGTGTCTGATGAACAAGACAATGCTCCCCTTTCTGCATACTCATTTTGTCCCATCAGCAATGGAACTGATTTTACTTGCATGTTAAAAGAAAAGTACATCCACCCATCTTCCCTCGCTGATTGCCACAGGGAGTGATTTGGTAGCTGGTTTGGATATCTTGTATCACAATAGTCTACTGCTTCAATTTTTTATTTTTTTTTTAATTGAATTTTTAAAATTCAAATTTTATGCCACAGGGTAGTAATTCAGATAGCCTGGACCAACTTCATCCTGGATGTAACAAGAACAAAAACTTTGTAAGTCTTCTTGGACCGCCTTAGCCCCTTGCATGGTTTCTTAGTAATTCCTATTCTTAGGAAATAGTAGGAATGGCAAAATATGCCCATAATGGGGGAGCATTATTGTCCATGTCTATTACACGTAACTTCCATGTGTATTTAAATGAGTAGAATTAGCATAGACGGAAGATTTTATATAGAAAAATAAGTGTTTTGGGAGTACCCAATGAATAAAAATAAGCATCCTTTGGAAAATCTGACTTTTCAAAGAGTATTTAAGCACAAAACCATTCCCATATCCTTGCTCAAGCCATTTCTGTTCCAGGGGCTGTGGGATGTTAGGCATAAGACCATCTTTTCTCTGTGGAAGCATCTCAAGCCATCTTTCCGCTCTTATCTCTGTTCCTGTTTTAATAATGCAACAAATGCATTTTTTAAAATAGACAGTAAAGTAGTATTATAGGAATGAAAAGGGATCAACAAGTAATTTTCCATTTCCATAATGATTTTTATTCTGACATTTCTAGAAACATATGGCCCTGTCTTCTGTGAATGGTTTGTTAGGATGTGCTGTCCCTCTGCCTTGCTTCCAAGCACGCACAGTCCCCCACACACATGCTCACACCGATGTGCAATGACGCCCAGCATTGCTCTTCAGTCTGTCAGCAGCAGGAAGGCAGGATCTGTGCATTCCATCATCTCTGGGTCTCTCTGAAGTTCAATCCTTGTTGCTTCAGGAACAGGAGCTTATGGAGACATGCCTCCATGTGGCTTAATCTGTCTGCTTTAAAGGAGGCAGGTTAAGGCCAGCAGCCCCAGATTCATGGTTTTGAACACCCTGAGTTCAATCTAGAGCTCAGGTACCTAAAAAACTGTTTCTCTGATATCATGGGCAGCTCTGCAGTGTGCAGAGGTCTATGAGCTGCCACTGCTGCAGCTTCTGGCAGGCTGGGAATTTGAAGAGATTTCAGTGAAAACTTTCCCCTTCCATTTTCCCTCATTTTTAATATGTCACATAAAGCTGCATAGCTGAAAAGGTGGTAAGGACATGTGCTTGTAAGTCTTTCATTGGTCTGAGCAGGCAGATCTGTTGCTAAGGAAAGCCCTGTGCAAGACAGGAGAGCGAAGTCTCCAGAACATACACAGATAACCAGTGTCCTCCCCATGGATGGCTCTGTCTGCCCAGGGCCTCTGTGACCAGCCACTGCAGACAAGGTGGATTGCAGTACAAATTTAGACAGCTTCTTGGGTCCAGGTACCTAGATTATTTGGGCTTTGTGTGGCTCACCTGCATTACATATCTACTTTTTTAGTCCAAAGACTATGAAATGCACATGGAAACACATATATGAAAAGTCTGAGAAGAATCCAACTCACTTTAATATTGATTGTCCTGAGGACCCTCTCATACAGCAACAGTCACCTTCCTTTTTGTATTTTTTTCCTGTCTAGATCGGTATTTTTTAGGAAAAGGTGGCATGGGTGAAAGAGTCAGAGATGAGGCAGGATAGTGCAAAGCTGAGGGAATTAGAGGTGATGGGGATGAAAAAACATCACCTGCAGGTGTCACTTGTGGCATCAGGGCTGGGGTGCCTCCATCACAGCAGAGGATGCTGTGGACCAGCCTCTGCTGCATTATAGCAGATGCAGGGATGCCTGCAGTGCTACGATGCTGTGTCGGTAGGGGCTGCTGTGTCTGAAACCAAAATGTTATTTTCAGTCTGCGGTAGAGGAGGCTGTGACTGCCAAACAGAAGCTCCTGACATCCCAGCAGGTATCCCAGGAGAGGGCAGCTTGCAGGCACAGCAGATACCTGAGGCTGCCATTTGTTGTGACACTGTTTCCTCGAAATCCCCCCTCCCCAGCCCTGGCAGTAGCACTTCCAGGAACAATCTCTTCATCTCCTGCACACAGAACCAGAAAACCCATTTTCTTTATGGATCCCTGAAGATAGGACAGGAGCATCCGACCTCACTACACAGCTCTTGCTAATGAAGCTGCTGAGACTAATTAAACTAGAGCAATATCTGTTGTGCTATTTAGAAAAAGGGATGCCATGGATAACGATGCTGCTCTGTGCACACTCTCTCTCTCTTTCTACCTCTTCCCCCCTTACTGTGTGATGCTCAGGTCCCCACGGATCCCGAGATGAGCTGTGGAATCCAGTCTTGGCACCAGGGAGATCTGGGGGTGGCTGTCTCTCCTTACCAGCACCAGGGAAGCGATGATGGGCTTCAGAAAATGCTTTCATGCTTCCATGTCTGTGCTCCTGGCTTTATCTGTGATGAAAGGTACAGAAGTAAAGGGTCTAGGAGCACAGTGGCCCAGCACATGAAGAGCTGTGGTAACTCAAAGACATGTTTTGTTCTGTGGATGAGGCTCTGCCCCGCTAAGCTGACAGTGTAAAATGCTGCTGACAGGACTCAGCACTGGGAACAAGCTAAAATAGCTTCTCAATGTCTGTATCGTCCGCCTGTCATCAGCTATGCCATCCCACTCGACATGGGCTGGGGTGACCTGTATTGCACCAGTTTGTTGCTCCCAGCCCCAGTCTGGTCCCTGAGCATTTTGCCTTTTCTTCCCAACTCCATGAAGGTTTATTCTGAGGTTGGAAACCTCAAAGGCATTCCTTTACTGCCTTGCTGCTCGTAGTCATCCCTTGCTCATTCTCTGGCATAACCTGCCTGCTATTACTTCCTTTATAAAATCATGGAAGTGGTTATGCAAAAATCATCTTGTATGACTTTTGATTTCATTTGCACCTCTGTGAATCAGAAGTGGATTTTTTGGTTGTGATATTTCTTGCTAGTCTTGCAAAAGGGGAGATGACTTGGAGCTCCCCTGAGTTTTCAGGGAAAAAGATAGGAGTTCCATGTTAGAGTGGGAAAAAAATAACTGAAAAGAATGGAAAAGAATTATATGAACAGGACACTTCTCTTCTCTACAAATGCTCCTGTTTGGCATCACATGCTTTAAGAGTGATCTGTTGCATTCCTGGTTCCATGTTCTGGCTCAGGTCAGTAACAAATGGCACCAGCCACGTTAATTTACAGTCACAGAAAAGAAGGGTGCTGATTTCTTTTTTCTGCCTGACTTCCTTCAGAAACCATTTTTATTTCTTCAGTCTTGAGAATGGAACATTTTAAGGAATTTTTTTCTCTTACTCTGTTTTCTGGGTATTTATATCGAAATGAAGCTTTATACTTAAAAGCAAATTTAAAAGCCTGAAACTATAGAAAGAGTTTTCTCTGGGGTCCTTCACATGTATCAGCAGCTTGGGAAGACAAATGCCATCACTCAGAATGTCCCTCCCTTCCTTCTTCCCCCAGCTTTATACCCTGAACATGACATCATATAGTGTGGAACATTCCTTTGGTCAGTTGGGGTCAGCTGTCCTGGCTGTGTCCCCTCCCAACTTCTTGTGTATCCTCAGCCTTCTCACTGGTAAAATGAGAAGCAGAAAAGGCCTTAACTCTGTGTAAGCTCTGCTTGGCAGTAACTAAAACATCCCTGAATTAACAACACTGTTTCTAGCAAAAATTCAAAACACAGCCCCATGCTAGTTACTATGACAAAAATTAACTCTAACCCAGCCCAAACCAGCACATGGGGCCTTATTAAAGCTTAGCAATTACATAAATAACCATGTTTTCTTTTCAAGACAGCAAGTAATGGCCTCTGGAAGTGCTGTGCAGCTGTATAACCTCTACAAGCTCTTGTAGTCCTTCAGAGACTCTTGATTTGTTCCCCCCCCCCGCCCCCCTGACTCGCTTCTTTTTAATGTTATTTACAGCATTTAATAACTAACTCTAAATTGCCTTGAGAAACCACTGTATTCCTGGTTGTGGCTAAATAGACTCTCTTTGTTAGTCTGTGTGGATTATCCTCTTTCCAGAGCCAGTGGAGAGAGTATGCTTCTGTGCACAATATACCCCATCTTTTGAAATTCATGAAGGGTTTTTCTTTACCTTCTGGGTTTCGTTTCTTTAGGCCAGGTGCTGTCAAAACCTGAGATCTGCTGGCCCTTACATACTTGCTATGAAAAAAAAAATAATTAAAAAAATAAAAATAGAGAGAATTCACACAGCAGGTGTAGGCAACACGTGGATCACAACCTTTACACCTCACTGTGCATCCAGATGTGCACATGGTAGCTCTTAACAGCCAAACAGGCTGACCTTACAAACGCAGGCAAGGCTGAGATGCTGAAAGCCAGCAGCAGTTTACAGCTGAGCCAGGACTCAGGATGAGTTCATAGGAATGGGTACGGTCGAGGAGCCTTCTGTCACTACTGCAACTGTTCTCTGCTCTGCCTTGTACTGCTGCCTGAAAGCAGTCAGTGAATAACTATCAGGTTCCCAAAACCATAAGCTTGTTTTACAAGTCGTGCATTTTTAATACTATATTGAATTTGAGGCTTCTTTTTATTAATCTTCCATTTTTTAGCATTAAAAACTCTTATTTTTAGATTCCTCTGCCCTGAAGTTGAAGGTTTGTGCTTTAGTGAAAAAGAAAAAAAAGATAATGTGACTCATAATCAAAGGACTCCAGAGGCTGGGACTTTATAGACCTCACTCACACTTGCAGGCTCTGTGCTGAGACTACAAGAGCCAGTAGGATTGTCTGCATCTCTGATTCAGTGATGAAATCCTGTGTGTTAATTTTCAGTGAGAAGAATTCTTGAGTGATATTGCAGGTGTTTTATGTAAAGCTCTTTGTCTCAGTTCTTACTGCTGTGAATTTGGGCCAGCAGTTGTAGCGGAGATGGAGGGGCTAAATCATCAGAGACATTCTCTTTCTGTGTAAATGATTTTATGGGCATCCCAATATCTCCTGCGGTTGCTGTAACACCACTTTAGGAACAAATCCCACATAGAGGAAATCTGATGGATGCTGAATCATGTAAATGAAACAGCAGCCCGTGTTGATCCCAGACACCACAATTTGAGAACCTCCATCTTGAAGGGAGCTGCAAAATTACTGTACTCATACAGATAGTGGATGCAATCTTCCATTGAGTTCAGTCTGAATCTATCTCTTGCTGCCAAATCATTCTCCCTTTAATTAATATTTCATCCTGTTGATGCAACTTGTCCACTTATTTTCCCAGTTGTTTGCAGTGCGGATTTCCCAAATTGTTTCCTCAGGGCACTTGCAAAATCAGGATCTCACATCTGAGGAGTTCCTCACAGCTCAATTATTGAAATTTCTTGCTGAAAAATGTATGTGCTTTTAATTAAAAAAAATATTACCCAGCAAAAACAGCCTGAAGGTAGTTTGAAAGTAAGAGGACTGTTTTGTTAGAAAATGAAGGAAAAAAGCCCTAAACCCCAAGTGGTTTAGCAGTTACAGCACTGTACATCCAGAAACTGAAGCCTTTCCCCAGCGATTGATAATGGTGAAGAGCCTGGGATTGAACTGTGTCACCTTACAAAAATGTCAGAAGCTGAAACCACAGGCGATGTTAGTTGCTGGGGGATCTTCTGTAATTGAGTTGCGAGAGAACAGCATCCTCCTTCTCAATGTGAAGCAGGCTGAGCTTGAGAAGGGATTATTCCTTTGGCAGGCCGACAGAAAGTCATGGTATTGCATCTGTTTGCTCTGCATTAAGCTGGAGCTAGGACCTGCGCTGGTTCAGGTCCTGCAGTTTACAAGAAATTAATCCTGAGCTGAAGTGGGGAACCCTAATAGTGCCCAGAGGGTCTTATTTCTTGTTTCTTCCTAACTGGTGCGAGATAAGAGTTTTCTTCTAGGTCCTAGGTTACTCTGCAGCCTGAAAAAGGCAAGTTTGCACATCTGTACTTTGTAGTCTTGTGAAGAATTCCTCATGCTTGGTGTTTGCAAAGGGGTAATTACACCAATACTTGTGCAAGAAATCCAACATAAGTGCACAGTTATACACTTCAGGGGCTACTTACATGAAATTTTGGCAAAAGGTATCTACGTGGAAGTGTTGTTATGGAAGTTTGGGGCAGCTGCAGTCTATGCCTTACACTGAACCCTCTCTGCTTCCCTATTGCAGTCATCTCCATGCCACCAGACAGTCTTGTTGAGCAAGGACCATGTCAGAGAGTCTCTGTGCCACAAACAATGATTTGAATGCTTTTTTTCTTTTGGCGCTGTGCTTCTTTAAAAGCTCTAGGTGAACCCACAGGAGCATGCTGTAGAAGTGTGTGTTATGGTGAGGTGTGATGTGTCCCTAGCCTGTGCCCTGTACATTCACAGGGCTGGCTAGAGGCTGCCCCTAATGTGATGGAACACAGTAACCCAGCTGTGAGGGCAGGCTGGGCTGGGATTCCAGGCCTAGGGCAGCAGTGGACAGCAGGACCATCTTGGGACAGACAGGAGTCCCCATGGGCAGAACTGCTGTGGGACTTGATCAGATACCAGGTGGAGGATGCCCTGTACAGAGCTACCATAGCTTTGTCTGTGCTTTGCTAAGACATGGCAGCTTCCTGGCTAAGTCAGATGCACACAGGGGGCTGAGCACAAGGCAGGTACATGGTTATCCTTTTTGCACAAACCAGATTGTTTCACAGCTCACATAAGACTGGTGATGCCTCCTACCCTCTCAGCTGTCGTGCAAGAGGCTGACAGGGCCCAGCTTGGTCCCTGTGACCCAGCTTGTGACCTTGTTTTTGTCCTTACTACCACCTTTTTCCTGAATGAGCCTGTTGGCTTTGGTAGGGTTACTGGTGGGACAAAATTTATACAGCAGAATTAGGGCTAGCAGGTCAACCTCAGTTGTTATGTGAATCAATGAGGTTTCTTCCCACTACATTGTGGTTTTGTACCTGCGGAGAAAAAAGTTCTGGGGAAACTGTGGCACCACTAATTGTAAGGTTGGTGTCATCTAGGAGCTCAACTGAAACCACTTTGTTCCACAGAGACCTCTGACAGGTAGGACAGTTGTGAGCAACCACTCTGACCACGTGGCTCTAGAAGTGAGACAGTAGATATGCCCAGGGACATCAAGCAGCACCATGCACTCAACCAGGCACAGCATGGAGGAGATGCAGTCCTGCTCTAGGAGTAGGCACTGTGCAAAGTACTCCTTGCCTCTGAGACAGGCCCCCCATGGAGTTCTCCTGGTTTGGGCAAGGGGCCTCCCAGATGAAGAACATTCTGCTAATGTTTACTTCGAGTTTGCTAAAAAGCTGGAAAAGGTGGTAATGAAGATAGTGAGAGAGAGAAGAGTAGAGGCTGTTGAAAGATGGTGAATAAGCTATGGGAAGCAGGGGTCTCCTTCCATATGGTTATTCACCATGGAGTTACTGCCAAAGTTTCTGTACTCAGCTGATGCATTCTCAGAGTAGCATTAATGTTCTCCATTGTCTATGGGTGTTGAGAAAGACACAAAGTTCACTGAATGTGAACCTTAGAGGGTAATCATGTGCTAACACTGTGCCACTCATTAGTCTTACACTTTAATTAATGAGAAAATATATGAGGAATTATTTCCTTCTGCCAGTGGCTGCTTGGAAGAAGTGTTGATACTTTGAGTATTTTTAGGAAGAATTTAGTATGTTGTAGAAGAAAAGTTCATGAGAGGGTGATGAATAGCAGCAGTAGGAGTTTGAATGTGAGCATGTTCAAAGTGGGAGAGAGGCGCAGCATGAACCCCATTCCTTCTCCTGTCCTTCCTGCTGAAAGTCAGAGAAAACAAGACATGAGAAATGTAAAAAAAAGTGATTAAATGAAAAATGAGGGTGGAGGGGTTGTGCGATTGCAGTGATTGTCAGGTCCTTCCTTGACAAGTTGTTTTTTATAGAGAAATAATGTAAGTGTAGGGCAGACCATGCACTGAGAAGGGGCAAAGGGTGTGCTGCCCACTGTCCCTAAGGTTCGTCCATGTCACATCTCCTGACTTTTCAGTGTGAGGTGCAGGATTTTGTACAGAGAAAATTGTGGCTGATCACAGTTGTAGGGAAACCCTCATGTTTTCTCTTCTTTGCCAATCTCTCCCTTGAAATGTAAATAAATAAGATTGGAGACACATAATGAGGCCCAAGGGTAAGGGACTAAAAATCCAACCTCATGTTTTCTTTGCCTAAATTTCTGAAAAACAAACAAAGTAATCCACAAATGAAAAAGGGTAGATGGGGAATGATAAAAGAAATCAGACCTCTACTTCACCACATAGGAAGGCTCAGAGCATGCTGTAGAGAAGCAGTGCTATGCAAACTAATGAATAAATAAACACAACCAGTGGTGTACCCTTTCTACAAAGACCTCCTCCCACCTCAGTTTTAAAAGCAGATTGCTACCAACACCTGAGAAAAGTCTGCTTTGAAACTTTGTTCTGCAAGCGGTAGTGAACTCTGTGGTCAGTGGGCAGAAAAATATTCCGCAGTCATTGCAGAGCCTTTCTGAGCTTCATTTCTTTCCAACTAGCTGCTAACCCAACGTTCAGCAGGACAACAGAGCAACACTGTGGCTAAAACAGCCATTGCATTTTAGCTACAGACTACACCTACCCAGGGAGGAAGGCAGGGTAAAAAAAGATGTTTTCTAGGGAGATCTCTCAGGAGGCAGCCAGTGGGGTGGTTCTCCTGATGCCCCACTATCTGAAGCAGTACCTCATTTCACATGTTAGGAGACAAGTGAATGTGTCTCTTTGCATCTGCACATGCTGGACTGGGGTTGCAATTCTGAGGATGTACCTGCTGAAGGGAAGCAGAATGGCTGCAGTCACTAAGGGGGAGTTGTAGCTGACTGCTTGGAAAAAGGATGAAAGTGAAATCTTTTTACATGGTGTTTCCTCACAAAGATTGTTCTTCTACACTTGGTACCATTTCTCTCTAAAGCATTGCTTCTGGTGTTGTGCACAGCGTCATACTAACAGGAGTGTAGATGGGCTTTCCTGCTAGTCGAGCTTGTCATTGAATAAGGTGTATTTCAAGGTGCATAAAAAAGGCTGTCCCCTCCCTTTAAACACCCATGTGCACTTCTTTAAGAGCCATTGCTTCTCACAAGCCTCCTGGGCTTGAGTGGTCCTGTAGTGACCATCTCAGCTCCCTGCAGATCGGTCAAACACAAACCAACAGCCATGTGATTTTGCTCGGTTTGCTGCAGTGCAGTTAGCTCCACAGCGCAGCACTATTGCCTCTGCCTGGGAAGCAGGCAGGGAACCACTCAGCTCCAGCTCTGCTCTGCCCTCCTTCTCGCCTTGACACTCTGCTCCGAGGCATGGAAATCCTGCCTAACCATACTCAATTAGAGATGTCTTTGGAGCGCTGAGAAGCTGACATCAAGGAAAGCATTGTTGCAAATCAGTGTGGTAGTACAGGAGACCCTGCTTGTTAGGAAGAAATCTGAAACAATCCATGTTTCACAAAAGGGAAACCTGTGGAAGCTATTTACACATTTCATGGAAGGGCACATGTGACTCTGTAATGCTGCCGTAATGGGGGCGGAGGGGCCGTGTCACAGCATCTGCAAAAGAAACACACAGTAATGATTGTGTCTTTGAATATGTTACCTGCTGGTCCAGAGTCTCTGTACCTGATTTGTTCAGTTTGATCAACAAAATACCTGAGCATCTACTCAACTTTTAGCTCAACAGGGGTAAGACAACAGGGGTATCGCTGCTGTCTGGAGCAGCCCTCAGTGGGAGCACAGAGTCACACTAGGAGCAAGCCATTAGGCTCGAGGGAATCTTGGGTGCCCTCAAATGCACAGAACATGTCTAGGGATGCCTGGGGCTGTCCTGTGCTGCCCTGCATACCTGGCTGTGTTGTCCAACCACAGGTACTGCCAAGAAAGAGAAGACGGAAGACATTGCACACACAGCTAGTGACCTCTCAGTCCCCACTCACGTTTAATGATCAGTGTGTATTTTGCTGCACTGCTGAACAGGGTTAATATTGTATGTGCTGGGCAGAGGGCTGCATGGCAGTGGGTTTCTGTGAAGCACTTGGATAACTGCTCTGTCTTAGATTTGGTTCACTTGTTTGGTTTTTTTTTCTTTGTTTGCAAAGACTTGAAGAGAAAGAAGGAAAATCCAGACAGAGGCAGTCACTCAGGAGAGACTTTTGTACTCAGGAAACCGTGAATGTGACACCACAGAGACACTTTGGATCTCCTCCCCAGCACCACAGTCCAGCATCAGTGTATTGAACAAAGCCTGCCTCTGCTGCTGTGTATTCAGTTCACTGACTTACAGTTTCACACCAAAACCAAGTAGACAGTCTTCAGAGCAATGAAATGTATCTTTGTCCTTTGTCCAGGAGTAGAGAACCTAGCTGGAGTTTGGGAATTATTTTCACCATTGAAACCACATGGGTTGAGTATGGCTGCGAGACACAAGTACTTACATCACTCAATGCACTGGGCCATTCTGCCCACTTAAAGATCAAGGTTATTAAACACAGTCCTGTGTGATGCTGCTGGGGTGACAAGTACTCAGGAGCAGCAAACTCACACTGAGTTCAGGGCTGAAGAGAACAGATGTGACTTTTCGTATAGCCTTCTGGATCCTTTTAATAGAGCAGTATAAATGAGGTTATTAATTATACCAACAAGGAGAGTATCACCAGGTATTGTCCCTGGTGTTTCACAGCTTGCAGAGCTAGAACAAATCCTCTGTGCCAGCAGTCTCCAGTGGATTTGAACATGAGCTTAGAAGCCAGGAACACCTGGTTCTTTCATCAGCTTTGATACAGACTCATTGTGTGATATTCAAAAAGTCCCTTGAAGTTTGTTTTTGGGAGGTACTGAGCAATGACTGCTGCTCAGCATATCTGAAACCAGCCCAGTCTTTCCCTCTGTAAAACACAGGCAAAAGCTCTTTTGAGCTCACTGAATGAAAGGAGTGTTATGAATGCAAAGTTTATTATACGTCTACCGTGTATGTCATGTGGACTTGTAACATAGTAAACACTGCAGATATTCTAAAAACACAAAATCTTATCAGTAGTAAACACATTCTGAAGCTTCTCACTGAATTACTGTAAGCCTCTGATGTCCCTCTACAGATTTTGGTTGAGTTTTGGCCCTTGAAGGTATTTGTAGACTGCTTGCCATATTCCTCTGCTGAGTATCTGCCAGATCCATCAGTCCCAGGCCCTTCTGTTTCCAACACAGCAGATGCACTTAAAGTTACGAAGCCCAGAGTAAGCAAAAGTAAAGTGTTTAATCTATTATTAATCAGTCAGTTGCAGATATGATAGGGCTCTGGGGGACCTCAGAAAGACATCAATATTTATGGCCTCGTTAGCAAATGCTTTTTTTTTTTTTTTAAAGAGACAACAGAATTATGAAGGATGTTTATGTTTTGAGTGATTCTGTAAAGAGGCAATGTCATGTTTTGGGACAGAAGGATTCAGAACAAGGTATTTAATATTTATCATGGAGTATTGAGACTTCCACTGTACTTCTGTTCTCCTCGGTCTCACATTTAAGCTTTCACCTTCTCTGGATGCAGTGACCCAAGCTAAGATCAGAGAGGCCCAATCTCTCCAAGCTATCATGTAGGGAATTTTTTAAAATGAAAAGATAAAATCTCCCTAATTCCATTTGCCAAGATAAATTATATAAATTCTATAAAAGAAGAGCAGTGAAATATGATTTCAGTTCCAAAAGAGTTCCACTCATTGCAGGCAATTTTTTTCTGGATTAAGTGAGACTAAAATTATAATGGATATTAGGAAAAATTTTTTCACTGAAGCAGTTGTCAAGCAGGCTGCCCAGGGCGTTGGTGGAGTCATCATCCCTGGAGGTATTTATGACTTGTAGATGTGGTACTGAGGGATGTGGTTTAGTGGTGCACTTGGTAGTGCTGGGTTAACCCTTGGATTTCATGGTCTTAGAGGTCTTTTCCAGCCTAAAAAAATTCTGTGATTTTATAAACATCTCATTCTGCAATGCTTGTGCTTCACAGTGTTTTGCAGTTCTTTGACATCTTTTGCACCCACCTTAGTGATGCTGATTTTAATACCACTGTTATCCCTGGTACACAACCTTCTTAGCTTGATTGGCTTTTACCTTCATATATTCATGACCTTTTTTTTTTTTTTCTTCACACAAAGTATTTTGCTTTTGGTGTTTTGTTTTGTTTTTTTAAACTACTTTTTTATGAAACAGTTTTATTTTAATGAATGTTTTTGTATCCTTTCTAGTCCTTTTTGCAGTTTCTAAATTTTTGCCAAAAATCTCTTCCCTGGAGTAAAAGAATAATCTCTCTCATCTTAAGATCATTTCAATGTTACCATCATTGAAGCAACCTCTCAGTTGAACATTATGGTTTTCTGTTTCATGCAAGAGATGTTGAGGAAGAGATCACTGGAGCAGAGACTAAAATCCAAGGAGGAATGAGAGGATAAGCTACATAATTCAGAGAATAACACTGTGAAAAATAATGTAGTCCATGAAATGAGAAAAGAGGAAGAGAGAGGATATTTCAAAGGAGACCAGCCCTCAGCTAATGTAGGGTTGCCTTCAGGTCACTGATGTCATCACTTATCTCTTCCCACGCTTTGGGTTTTTTTCCCCATTGCTGCACCCCAGACCATTGCAGATAATTAAAAATTTCTGTCTAGAGGTGATAGAAAGCTTGTGTAAAATTTCCTCATTCAAAATAGGTCTTTGCCATGAAGGATTCCCCCTCAAGGAAACAGTAGCTTCAATAAATGTTTGCTGTCTGTTTGCCATTGCAAATCTGAAATAAAAGGTAAACGTGGAGATTTCCTATGTATGCTCACACTTTTTGCCAGTTTGCCACTTACCTCCCACCTACCAGTTGGAAAACAGGAAAAAAAAAACCACACCAGAATGTGATGCCAATCTCCACCTATTTTCATATTTCTCTGTTTTTGCATCCTCTCTCCACAGGGAGAAAAGCACTGAAATTCTATTACTAAAGAAATAAAACTATTTTTATCTGTTTCCCTGGCCAAAAGCAACTTAAGACTCCTTGAAACAGCACAAAATGGAATATTCTTGTTTCATTTTGACATTTTCTTGGGGGGGGGGGGGTTGGGGTGAAGCACACGATGCTTTTTTTTGGGGGGGATTTCTTAAGAGGGGAAAATAAATTGGTAGTTCGGTTTGACTGCTTTTCC